>VYZM01005570.1:74951-77451 GCA_013398915.1 Dromas ardeola
GCTGGTGAGGGACTTTTTAGGATGTCGGGTAATGGTAGGACTAGAGGGAATGGATTAAAACTAGAGATGGGTTGATTCAGAATGGACGTTAGGAAGAAGTTCTTCACCATGAGGGTGGTGAGACACTGGGAACAGGTTGCCCAGAGAGGTGGTGGAAGCCCCATCCCTGGAAGTTTTTAAGGCCAGGCTGGATGGGGCTTTGAGCAACCTGATCTAGTGGGAGATGTCCCTGTCCATGGCAGGGGCGTTGGAACTAGATGACCTTTAAGGTCCCTTCCAACCCTGACAATTCTATGATTCTGTGATTCTAACACGGGGTTCTTTGGTTTTGCTTAAAAAAAGAAAGAAAAATTAACAAAAAAAAAAAGAGAAAAGAAAAAAGAAAGAAAGAAAAGATAAAAAGACTGTGGCCTACAAATGCAAACAAAGTTACCAAAAAAACCCCCAACCCCAAAGCACTTCAAAAGGCTGCTTTTTATCTCATAACCCATCATATGATATGAGTTAAGCTTCTGCTCACACATGCTGGGGATGACTCCAGTGTTGCTGTTACAAATTTCATTAATGCTGACATGATTATGAATAGCAAAAATAAAAACACACATCAAAGATGGCTTTTCATTCTGTCACAGTTTGACAAAGTTTAGAGCTGTGACAAGGACACAAAGCTGTCTGCATACTCAGGAAGACAGCCCAACAACAGCTGCCTCTGCTTGTAGTGGGAAACCTTCTCTGCAATTTTAAAAGCTAAAACCTTTTCTTTCTAAAAATCAAATAACAGCTGATTTTACATATATGCATCTGTATTGCCCATAGGCAGAAAATTATTATTTATGATTGGATAAAATAGACTGATTGTTAAAAAAAGTAGATATTTTTTGATGCATTTCTTGCTTGGTGCCCCTCTGGTTTGAAAAACTGGAAAAGTGCAGTAAAGGAAACAAAACCAAAATGAATAAATTGAAGACTACAAACTGAAAAAAACAAAACACGCAAGCAGCTTTGAACTGTACAATAACATGCAAAACTGGCACACACAACTCAAACTTTCCAATTAAACATAAAACGCAGTAGTTGCTTACTGAGCTGCAACACATGCCCTTGGTAACAGGATATGAGCTGTTCACCTCTGGGTCAGTGGTTCTAATCCAGCCAGGAACAATAGTGACCACAAGTTGTTTACCATCTGACAGCTGTTTGCTAGCTTATGTGAAATGAGTTGGTGGTCTCAGCCCATTTCCTAGCAGGCAGGTGTCCATATTATAGAAAACCACCCTCACAATTGGCATCCTTGTTGACCATCCCAACAAAGAGACTGTGGAATGAATGGGCATGGACAGCAAACTATCCTTTCTTCCAACGACATGGTCCCTTCAGATCAGAGCTAAGCCACAGCTTTTGGTAGAGAAGCCCCACTATTGAATTTTCTGGATGAAGTAGCAAAGGAACAAAGGACTCTAGACTCTGATTTTTCCTAGAAATCAAGAAGACGGCCTAGAGTGAGGATAGGCAGCTAATACAGACTACTGCAGCTCTCCAACAATTTATGGTCATGTAATCATTTACACCTCCTGAGAAGCAAAGCTGAATTTTTATTTTTTGGTAATTTAAGAAAACATTTGAGCACACTTCGTAACAGGGCAAAATCCTCAATTGTACATGGAAGTGACTAGGTTTTCAGGAGTTCTGCTGAGAAGGGTATGTAAGGGGCTTCAAGGTCTAAATCTAAGGATTTCAAAACAGATGAATATAATTGTTTTAAGTTACTTTAACTTGAATAAGAGCTTCGGCTGGGTAATATGTTAAAAACAATTTGCTGTGTTGTTCCACAGCAGTCAGCTTTCCTCTAGTCCCAACTTTTCATTTAACCTCTCAGTGCCCTTTCCTCAAATATGTAATTGTTTTCCTGTGTGGTTAAAAGAAGCATTTTTAAGTCTTTTCATCTGTACTCCTGGGATAGCACAAATTTCGTCTCTATGTGGAGTAGCACAAAATTTGAATGCAATTTTTTTAAAGGAGCAGCAAACAGCAATGAAAAAATCTCTTCATCCAGAACCTTTTAGGGGATACCGTTTCCTAAATACTGCTTTTAGGAGACAGCGAAACTAACATATAGAAAAATGAAAGGAATGAACATGTTATGAAACAGGGTACAGTTTCTTTCAAGTATTCCCTACCAGCTGCTTGCTGAACCATCTGTTGTTGCCTAAGCAGCTTCTTTCTGAATGGCTTTGCACTGAAGCAGAACTGCTCTCACTGTTGGACACAATCAGGTCAGGTCAGCACTCCCCCCAGCACCGAACCTGCTGCCTGTCACAGCTCCCCCCACCTCGATATTTCTTACTGGCCACCAGCTCCCAAGACAGTGCTGCATCTGTCAGGAGGCCCATTTTTCATAGCTTGCTTGCTATTCACACCAAGCAGTAAAGAGCGCATTTCATTTTGTGTGGGATGCAATCAGAGATTCCCGTCAGATACTCCGAGAGGGTGACCATATGGC
>VYZM01005570.1:79951-88410 GCA_013398915.1 Dromas ardeola
CACACCCAAGGAAGCTATGGCAGTTCACAGATTTGCCAGATAACCCAAACGTAAATCTGATTACTGCATCACCCTTGGCAATTTCCTTTTAGGTCAGATTTGTGGAATCTCCTTTCAACTAGTTTTAAGTGTTACGAAATGACATGTTCATACACAAAATGGAAAAATGTGCAAATAAACCTCCTGTATCCACTACAGCATCTGAAGAAGATAAGCACACTGGAAAGCAAGTCATTGTTAATATACAGCAAAGGCTATTTAATTAAAAACAAGAGGAGCTCAGCAATGTTTATACTCAGAAGGTGCAGTAACATACCCAGTTTTTCCATTACACAGCATGAGGTCGAGAAGAACTCTATGCCTTTGCCTTCCCTACTTCTCATCCTTTGTCCACTCTGCTTCCATGTGCACGAGACTGCTGTTCACAATAAGGTAAAGTAACAGGTTTTGCCTGTCAGCAATGGCCTTTACTTTAGTATTTTACTTATTACATGCCAATTTGACTAAATTAAGCAGCCTCAGCCAAGACACATCTTACTGTCTCGCATCTCAGTTTCAATTATTATCTGCCAGTCTAAAGCATTAATTTATCTGTTTTGTTTCAGCTCCAAAATACTGGTTGTGCAGCCAAAAACACAAATAACACTACAACTACTGTGCTTATTTCAGAGCGTGTGGATTTTTCCCTTTTCTTCCACTTTTTTTTTTTTTAACTAGGAGTTGGACCACCCTGCTCTCATGGCACAGAACACTATTTACATTGCAATACTTGACTGTGTAATACATCTGGCATTTTTGGGCAGGATTCCTGAGCTAGGGGCCAGAAGCCCTTAAGCAATGATTTAAGGGGGGAAAAAAATCATACAACTTGACTTAACAGTGCTCAGTTCTAGTTTGCTGCACTTAGTTTTTGGTTACTGACTGAAAAGCAAAAATGCATCGAACTGGTAAACAAGAGAAGGCTGTTTCTTTTAATTTATCCCACTGTTAGTAAATGGAGACTGTATTACAGTTTAAGGGATCAGTTCCAACTTCAGGTATACGAGTGTAGAATACTGCACATGTGCCTTAAAAACATCAGCTTTTTCTTGCACATGAACAAAATACAGATGTTTCAAATATACAACGATTACTTGTATATTTGAAGCTGGAATTAAGTTCAGTACAATTCTCTAAAGGAGCAGCACCTTTGCAGAAAGAGTCAGGTTATGGTTCTGCTCATTCCCTTACCTCTTATATATTTTGCTCAAGCACTGAAATAACTAAGTTTTCCAAAACCAAGCAGAACTTACAGCCAAGACATCCATTCTAAAAACCAAAATTAAAATTCTACACACATCAAAACATCTATATGGTCAGCAGTTTCCATAAAGGGCTTTCTACCTCATGAAACTACAACTTCTGCCAAATTCGGGATGTTTATAGAAACTGAGGTGATACTGAATGAAAATAACAAGAGAAAAGACAATAACGAGTAAACTGAATTTACAGATATTAAACTAAGTTCATACAAACAAAAAGGAATTAAGAAAAAATATTTTATTTTAAATTATGAATTCAAAGTTACTCCTTGCAACCCCATTCCATCTATTTCTAGTACAATGTAAAATGAAAAATTTTCCAAGTAAAAGCCACTCAATTAACAGGAAGGATGAACATTGTTTATCGTGTCCAGTATTCATCAGTCATATTTAGCACAGTCTAAGTGGATAATAAAATACCACAGATCATGCAAAACAGGGGCAAAACATTTTCCTGTTCTCCTTGATTCATAGGCACAGAAACAAAGTGGCCACTATAAGACAGCATGCATTTTCAGTGCTTTTTACTTTAAAGCGCTGAGTTTCCTGTCATGAGGCACCATCTTGGGAATATCTTGCTCCAGTAAAGCAGTATCAACAGTAGAAAACCATACAGTTTCTGTAAGTAATAATGAAAGTTGTGTAGCTTTATCTTTCTGAACTCTGACAGCTAACTACCCTAACTCATTGTAGAACTGTCACTTAGCCCTTAAGGAGGTTTACTCATTTCTTCAGGTTTTCCCAGGTAGAGTAACTCACAAACACAAATGGGGAAAGCCCTCCTGCATAATACAAAGAAGGAGAGATTATAGAAATGAGAAGAACCAAAGGCGTACTGAAGATAAATAAGAGTAATTGAGAAAATATATGTAACTGTACAGTAGATACATGGAAGAATGAACTTCTTGGTAAAATTCTGCACTCCAGCTCCTGCTGAACTCCAAAAAGAACAGCTAGAACTATGTATATCCACGCCATCATCTGAAAAGAGAAAAAGCACTGTGCAAAGGCTGGAAGACTAAATTCCATACACACGAGAAAATGCCTGACAAGGAACAGCCCCACAAGGTCTATAACCAAAACGCTGTTTTAACCAATCAGAATATTCTTAAAATGCTAGCTGTGGGGCAGAAAACTTTACAAGCACGGTTTTACCTGAGTGCTCACAGGTTGACGCGCATAATTCACTGTTAAGTTAAAAGGATTGTGCATAAAAGTCCATGACTGTCAAAACGAGAATATGTTCCATTAGACATCAAAATGAAAGCACTTGCAGACACATTAAAACTAGCATCCTAGTGGACACAGCTCCAACAGGTCATAGGGAGGTCAGCTTTGAAGGAGAAATCCAAATGAAATATAAACATGGTATTGTGGAAACCAGACAAATCTCCCATAGCTTTGTCCAGCCAGCACTAATCTAGGCATCAGCTGTGGTGCATAATCTAAACAAAGGGATCAGTCGGTTCATACATCTGGAAGCTGTCATATTTTGGAGCCTTATAACAGTTATGTGTAACTGAAACATCCACTTGCATGCAACAGCCTTTAAATTCGTTGAGCAGTCAGGAACTGTTACATGCATACGCTATGCAGTATTACTACTTTCTGGGGAACCACCACGAATATTACTTAATAACAGGGCTTGGACCATCTCTTCCTACGGAAAAAATAAATCATGAAAATATATGGAGTCAGGGTGAGGAGCTAGAATTTTCCTTAATGCATTCTCTGTTGAAAGCAAGTTTGAGTACCCATGGCTTTTAGATTTCATTCTTGTCTGAACCCAATGTCTGCTGAGGAATAATGAGAAAAGAAGGCCCATTCTCTATAAAGAAAAAAAAAAAGATGAAAAAAGAGAAAGAGAGTCCGCTTAGTAGGTAACAGGAGCTGGTAAGAGACCTCATACCAGTCACTACCACCACCACAACTCCAGCAGCAGCCAGCCCTGCAGCTGAGATAGCTCTTCTGCGTACCTGCATTCCCCCTGTTCCTGCTCAGCAATAGTGGCATGGAAACCAAGAACAAAGCAATATTGTTTTCAACTGTTTTGTTTCACTCCAGGATTTCTGTACCGGGATCTCCAAGCCCTTCAGAACTACAGAAATGCCTTCACACCCTGTTCGTAAGCAGCAACATCCCCAGAGTGCAAGATGACAGTCAAAGCTCAGAAGAGAGGAAGAGGGGAATGGTGTTGCCGAGGCCCTGCCCTGTTTGAATACATGTTTCAACAGAGAAGGAAACAGACCCTTCCAAACAAGGGCACGGACACTGGCAGCAGTGTGTTAAGTTTGGAAATAATAATGAAGATTAATTTTCTGCAGCCTTGAGTAAATTAAATGCCTCTTAAGTCTGAAAGGCAGAAGGACCTGTGCAACTGGGCACTTAGAGCCTAGGTGGGTGCCAGTTCTACAGGAGATCCTCCCTTTGCCATTCCCAGAAGGGGTAGACCAGGGGCATGCTGTTAGTCTGCTGCAGCTTTTTACACGAGTAAAGGCCTGGCTACACTAAAGTCATCCGAAGTTCTGCCACTACATTCATTCCGTGAGTGCAGGATTTCACCCTTTACCTTCTCAATGACCAAAGAATGGCCATGTGTAATACCTTCATTAAAACTCTTAGAGAAGAAAAAGGAATTTTAAACAGTGAAGCTGGTTTGGTTTTTTTTTTGGATGTATGAACTTTTCAGCAAGGAGCACCAACTCAGAGCAGTTATGTGGACACCTGTCAACATCAAACTGTGAACAGAGACCACCAGTGATTCTGAATTTAATAGCAGGCCCCTGAAAGATGACAATCCAACATCCATATAACAGAAACCTTTAAACATCTTTTCTTAACAACTTTAAATATACAGAAACAGAGGGAGTTCAAATTCACAGGAATGTAACACCTACTGTCCCAATGTTTATACCCACAAACATCATGTAAATCTTAAATATTAGAATTTGATGTTATTTTTCAAAACCAAAGCATGGACTGAAATACTCTGCTGTTTTGACCAGTAAACGTTAAAAAGACCATGTTGCCCAGATGACCATCCTCCAACCATCATGTGGAAACAGCACTGCTACTTTCCCATTTGAGAAACCACATAATCAATAATCATACTTAATGCAAACAACACAGTGGACTGGGAAATTTTCCATATAAGCACCTTTTAATGAACTTTCATTATGCACTGAGGGACACAACACTGTGCAAGTCAGTATTCAGAGGTAAGTAAGCTCTTATGTCACTGATCTATGTGAAACTAATGGATTTGGTGATCTGATCAGTGACAGCCCCCAAGACTGTCACACAGCCTACCAACACCCCACCTCAGATTCACCATCAGAGCAACTTCTGCTCTTCTGCCATCTAAATTGTGTCAATGAGGTGATGCAGGTGCAAGCACATCTAAAACAGTACTACTCCACTGCTGTGCACAATGCGCATGTTTGTGGGTGAACGGAATTATACCCGACTGGGTCAATTCCTGCTAACTGCATTCAAACCAAACATGTTACTCCAGCCCATTCACATAAATTTATCTCCTTGAAACAACAAATTCACAAAGATCTATTCCTTTCTATTCTTTTTTGTTTCTCCAAAGAATACTAGTGCAAAGTTGACTGATGCCTTAGGCAGAACTTAAGAATAACTTTCCTCTCCACCTGCACTTGACCTTGCTGGGTTAAGCAAACTGACAATCTATGGAAATAATACTGGTTCCTGTATCACTCACACGCTTTCCTCATTTTCACCTCATTCTTACATTGCACGGGCAGATTAATGTGTTTTAAGATGGGTCAGCCACAAACACTAGAGTAACTTGATTTTTGGCCCTTTAGAGTGAAAGGAAACAGTACTACATATAGCTCAAAACTTCACTTGTAAACTTTCTGATGCACGGACTCAGTCCTAATTCACTTAAAATCAGAACACACTCACTTTGTTCCAAGTACCCAACCTACTATGTGGCTACTGAGGCATTTTGTTTTCCCTGCAGGATGTCCTGTTCCTGCCTGTATCATCCACCCTCTTCCTTCAAACTGGCTAGAGCTTGGTTAGCTTTGTGAAGACGGCTACTTAAAGAGGGAAAGGTTTGACTGAGCTACAGCAAGTGCAAAAAGTGCAGAAATCAAGGAAACGAGGAAAGAACACCATGAACTTCAATCTCTTAAAGAAGGAAAAAGTAATGAAGAAAGTGAGGGGAAAAAAATCCCAAGACACTGGTGATATGAAATGAATTATCAAGGAACAAGACTAGAACATCTCTCCCCTTACAAGCTGCTCCAATTAACGCCATTCAAGGCATTGCAGTACCCATATTTCAAGTTCCGCTTAACAGAACCTTCTCTGGAGCCACAAAACTAACTTCTTTCAGAAGCAGAGGCTGTGAATTTATATGTGTGACTGCAGTTCACACGCAGGGTCTTAGAGTGCCTATTAGAGTGGTTGCAAAAAACATGACCAGTTATGGGCATGATTTCTTTTCCATCCACAGTACTTTCTAGTTATGAATGGATGTTTCTAAAAGCACATCTGTGTCCAACAAAATTCAGTCACACAGGAAATCAATGCAAAGCCTTTTTTGTTCTCTCAAGGGCACACGATGTATAAAGATGCTAAACAGTCTCCACAACTCCAGTATGCATGGACACCCACATATAGCGTTTCAACTAAAGCTGAATGGCTGTGGATAACAGAACTGCCATTAAAATGCCAGTCCAGAATTTGTTTGCCCGAGGAACTAAAACAAGCCTCCTCCAGTAGCAAGGTATGCACAAGGGCATGACAGATCTGCTGAGGGAAAACAGGTATGTCTAGCAGTCAGAGACAACGAGACAGACTACAAGACAGGAGCACAGATTGAGAGTACACTGTAGGACACACAGTAGTAACTGAAGTGCTCTGAACAGCAGCCAGAGGAGGATTGTGTTTTAAAAAAAAAAAAAAAATTAGAAAAAAAGCTACTCTACAACACTTTGTGCCAAGAAACAAGCTGAGAGGAAAGCCACTTTGGTATCAAGAGGCTCAGAGAAGGCCAAGAGTGCTGGCACAAATTCTGAAGGAGGAAGACTACTACAGAAAAACTGAAAGCATGATGTTTTGGAGATCTGTTTTTCTCTTTCAAAGTTTGCCTACCAGGTGGGTTTCTAAACTTTTTATGTAAATATTTCAGCCATAATAGCTTCAGGCCCAGACTACTAATCATTTATCTTGGAATGTGCATGGTCTTAAAACTCATTCAAACTTCACTATTTTTAATTGTGTTATGGTTTTAAAGCAACCATTTACTTCCAGCAAACTTCAGTGCTGTATTATGTTCCATGCTCCATGGTATTCAGAAATACACCACACAAAATCAGTCTCTTTATGTAAATACTGCCAATTTACTCAGCAGTAGTAACTGTAAAAAGCTTCAGCAGCAAATCAAAACTGTTACTTGACAAATATTTCAAGTAACCTACCATATTTGGCCAACATTGCCCAGTTCATTCGAACTCTCAGTAAACAAAAGGTAAAAAATAAGACAGCTATTGAAATAAACAGGGCACTGGTTCTACTAAAAGAAACCTTGATCTAAAGGGTCCCTTAGAAGAATAACCTCCATGGAGTGTACTTTAAAAGCTGTGAGGACCAGGTGCATACAAGCACAGAAAAACAGGTTTGGTGACTGCTTTTCACTTTTGCATAAGAACAGCCGCATTTTCCATACCATTTCTTTCAATACCTGTTCCATCTCAAATTCTCACTCTGTACTTCTGTCTATAGTTTTGCAACAGAAATATGTGATTACTATTTGTTTGGTTTATTTGTTTAACACCCTGATTCATGAGCAGAACATCTAGAGAATCTCTACCAGGAAAGCACATTTTAGCAAGCTCTTTTATGTAGATCGTCATGTAGTGCTAAAATGGGAAGACTAGAACTTAATTTAAATGAAATCCAGAATATTGTATTCCATCTTAATCAGCAAGTCGTTTGTTTGCAATCTAGAAATGTAACAGTTTCTAACTGCAGAGTTTCAATACATTTTTTTTTTACATTATTTAACTCTGACGAAAACTAAACTAAATGGATGTGAAATTACGTAGGTCAACTCTGTACAACCAGCTGCATTATGAATCCATCTCAGCCACAAAAACCTCAGAGATCAATTTCAACTATATTTTATACCAGAGACTTTCTCCCCTCCCCTCTCCACGAAGCAATAATGACATGAGAAGAGGTCAGTGCAGCAACTAACTGGCTATTTTGCAAATAGTATTTTTTCCTTGAGAATTGCATTTTTCCTGCTAGGCCAGTCATACAGGCATCGTCAGCAAGTAGATCCTCGGCATTACACGGCTCAAAAAGCTGGTGGCATGAATGGGATGGGTTCACCCGTCCAACTAAGTGAATCCCAGTAATATCAGGATGATATACCTTAGGGAAGTGTGCTGGATGGAACTACAACCATGTATTATTTACCAGACACAGAAAAGCACAGACAAAATGCACATGAGCAAAAAATTGACAAAAGAAACTTTGCCACAACAACCTCACAAGGACTTAAAAAAAAAAAAGTGGAAAAAAAAGAAGTGTTCACAATCATTTGTATTAGTATTTAAGGTACGCAGGACCTAGTGACCAGTACAGACTCTGAATGCAGATCTCTGACTATGGATGCACTATCCTGCACTGCCTGTTCTGTTTCTCAGGGCAGCTGGCAGCAGATCTTGTCATATTTGGGGCTCTTAGACCAAAAAAGGTTCTTGAACTAGATGGACCAAAAGCGGTTCAGTCAGTAACACCTTATTTTCCAAAACAGAAAAATCAATACTGACTAAATGACCCGTGAACCTCATTCTGACCCCAATATGGCTGTCATCTGCCAGGATAGAATCTGGTCCTCTATGTTCTAATTCATCCACAGGGCAGGACAGACCACCTTCGTAACAGCCGCCAACTTTGTTTGCACTCAGCACTAGCTTTTCCGCACAGACACATACAGAGAGCTATTTAGCAATGACTATTTATGCAGCCTTCCATATTAACTTTTATAAGCCAAATTCTGCTGCAAGCGACTTTGACATAAACCCAGAGTAACTACTGCAGTCAAGGAACTCTGTTTTCAGCTAACTGGGGAATGTGATGCTAAGTAAACAGTACTTTCCCCCAGAAAAAAAA
>VYZM01005581.1:2264-32025 GCA_013398915.1 Dromas ardeola
GCTACCTTGAAACAGTTAACACAGCTGAGAATTTTACTGTGCTTGCCTTATGAAAGTACAGAACGTAACACAATTTTGTAGAGTCCCACACCTGGCTAATCTTTGCCACCTTGATGAATGCATGAGAAAGCTGAGTAGGTTTTGCAATGTTGCTATTACAGCATGAAAGGGATGACTGAATATTGCACTGAGACACCTCCCAAATTTTGGCAAGATTTCAGATTCATGTTTAGGAGTCATGTCCTCAGGCATGAGCCACTTAAGCAATGTAAGCATGAAGTTAATATTTATGCTTTTGCCTGTTAATTCTGACCGCCCATGCCCACCTTTTTGAGTTCTACCAAGATCAAAAGAGATACAGAACACTGATCCCTCACTTAATGTTCTTTTAGCGTCCTTTTACACTGACATTTCATTGAAATACATACTCAATAGATACTGTTTCACTAACAGTCTATCTCTGTAATCCATCATTTTCCAGTATACTCTAACTGTTTCAGTATTTCCCATTTGTTTTGCGCAAGACCAAAGCGATCACTTCTGGGGGTGAGCAAAGAAAGTCAAAAGAAAAGGGACACTTGCCAGAATGCTTATCCCATCCCTTCCTTCCTGGCCATGCTGTCTGCGGTGACTACAATACATTTGCTCCTCTGTTTAAAAGTGTTTCCAGAATAGCAAGTTCCAGGTCATAAATCATTATCTGAATGGGGGAGAACAGAAGACAGTATGGCTAGGGACCACCTCTTGTCCTTAATATCTATTAGCTGTCTCGCAATAAGACCAGATACTTCACCTTGAGATATCTATGATCTTAAGGTAAATCCTGAATAGGGCAAACAGGGCACGGGTGCATTTTGGGCATCTGTCTGCTCAAATGATCGCCCACTCCTTAACTCTGTAAAAACAGTACATTTTACTATGTTGCACTGTTATGGATCTTCTATAGCATTTAATGCTCCCACAAGGTAACAGTGAATGGTTGTGAAAAATTACCTTAATACGTCTAGACTATGAAGCAGCAGGTGTACTGTTTATATTGCGGAGTTCTGTGTCAAAAATTGTATAAGCCTTTTGACTGATGTCAGTACTGGCTATTCAGCCACTGAAAAGACTGGTTTTGGGAAACAAATCTACCTTTCAGAAACTTTGCATTTACTAGTTACTCAAGTCACTAGTCATTGAAGTTACTAGTTACTCAAGACACTGCCCACTAAGAGCTACACTCCAGCTCGTCAAAACCCCTATTACCAGTAACATTCAGAGAGATTAGACAGCTGAGGAAACAGACCCATAATCTCCAGAAAGTAAAGGAAAACACAGAGGCTACGTCCATAAGCTTGACAGCTGACATAAGTGCAATCCACAGGTCCTTTGACAAAATGCAGAACACATTGCAAAACATTTCCACAGGGGTATGCCAATGCAGCAGTGGCAATGAAGTGTATTTAGCACCAATATTGATGCCATGCAAGTCAACCAGTGGAACTGGACTGCACTCGACCAATAATTTGATTACATCATTAAGGACACAGATGGATGAGGACACAATGTACAGTTTATCCCTTCTCTGGAGACTTCAAGTGCGAATGAGATCACTGATTACATCCAGACTAGAGACACTGAGGCAGAAGCGCAGTGTTAACATCTGTAGACTGAAAAGCTCCAGGCAAAAAATTTCTATGCCTGAAACTGGAGCACATCACCCAAAATCATATTTGGTAGGCAGTCTTATTTGGTAGGCAAATGAAGCAGGCTGCCAGGTGACTAGATGCATGTCCTTAAACAAGGTTTTACCAAAATTGTTCTTCTCTGTTTTTACTTCTTGTGTTTTGAAATATTTTGTTTTCAAAGACTACAAATTCTTTAATAAAGAAATCTTTATATACAGGTATTTCATTCATAGACTTAGTATAGGAAGTCATTATCATTATGGCCATTACAAGGAAGGGGAAAAGGAAGCAGAGAGAAGTGACTTGATGTTTCCCCAACAAGGTAGCAACAATGCCAGGAACAGAACCAGGTCATCTGCTTTGCTGACCAGGCCTCACTGCCTGCCAGATGTGGAAATTGAAAAGGACCAGAAATAAAGAGACAACCTTACTACAGTAACAAATAAAAACAGCTAACTGGAGGTTTAGGAAGAGCACAAACCTATCAAAGAAAATTCTTTTATGCCTAAATT
This sequence comes from Dromas ardeola, assembly GCA_013398915.1. Lineage (NCBI taxonomy): Eukaryota > Metazoa > Chordata > Aves > Charadriiformes > Dromadidae > Dromas > Dromas ardeola. Next base: position 4,447 of record VYZM01005581.1, read on the forward strand.
TCTTTCATAGAAAGGGATATATAACCAACCAACCACCTACATAAAAAAGACCCAACTTGATATCACTGCTCTAAAGCTACACAGCCACTTTATGTGACAAACTAATTTGACACATCACAGTAGTTTCATAAAAGCAGGGGCTTCTTGGTTGTACAGAAGTGCCAATTGTTTCTCTGTGTGTCTATTACTTAGGAATAAGGCATCCTTATTCAGTGTTACCACTAGGTAATACTGAATCCCAAATACTACATATGAATGAAAATTCATGCTACTAGCTTTGGAAAATATTGCCAAAGTATCTGAGCTGGTCTGAAACAAAGTGGAAGGAAAAGGCAGATACGAGATTAATATTACTTGAGATGTGGAAGAGACTTGAGGAAAACGGAAAACACTGCTCAGGGTGCACTAAGGGGCAGAAATAGCCAGTTTTTTTTAATCAGGTCTTGTTCTGCTCCAAAACATAAAGCTCAGAATAGCAACATGGTCTAAATTCAATTCAAGAATGCTCAGCTTCTTTCTGCAAAATTGTCTTGTCCATATAGTTTTAAAAGCCTTTTTTTTTTTTAAATAGATAACAGTAACTAGCAATTGCCTAAGTCACTGAGATTTAGGCAGCAAGACGTTACCAAGTAACTATAAACAACTTTCTTCATGTACTGTTTCCCCTACAACTCCCTAGATGGAGAAAGTCAAAACAAAGCAGAAGTGGTGCAGAAAACCAGAACAATGGAAACGAACAGTCCTGGTAGACTTTTTATTTGAGAGAGACAAGTTCAACTCAGTACAGAAGACGGAAATTATTACACTCACTACCTGGAAAAGCACACCAACAAGAGCATGTTACTGACACAACAAAATTGGTGTGTGTCCCCTGCCTTGCCATTTCCACTGCCAAGTATTACAGACCAAGTAGCCAAATGCAAGCAGTTAAAATGGCATAACTCACTTTTTAAGTGTGCCCGTTCTTACAATGTTTAAAGCAATAAGCCCTATAGTTCACTTGAATTTACCATTTCGTCCATCAAGCCACATGTGTTCAACCAGATGCCGATGTTTCTGCTGACAACAGCAGAGCAATTTGGACAACTGATTTGATCAAGCACAGTTCAGAGGGGAAGAAACATTAAAATTAATAACATGTAAAACAAGTTATAGAAAGACACACAATGTGATGTTGTATGCTGAAAAACTCATGACTTAAAAATATAATACAGTGGGATTTGAAACCAAAGGGAACCGAGCAATGCTTTTTAAGTGATACAAGGCTCCTATTTGTTTCAAGCAATGAAATGGGAGAAAAAAAAATGAGGTTTAAAACTCTGACACAAATATTTATCCAAAATGTGCTACTGAACCACATGTGAGTTTTGCCTATCCTGGACCCTGGACACACAGAGAACAATGCAGGAAATTCCATATTCCACTGAGGGCGGATAAAACATTTTAGTATTGGTTTTGTTTTTTTCTCTCCCCACCCCCTTCTGTAGTGGCAGCTGTTTGAATCTCACAAAACTGAAATCTTAAAGGAAATGTTAGGGTGTTGAATTGTAATTCACAGAAAAGGTGAAATACATCTTTTATCAGTCTGATTTTACCTACATATATGTATGTGTGCATGCATATACTGAACGGCAACTCTGCAAAACTTCAGCTCTGCCAGCACATCAAGTAGTATCTTTTCAGTGTCTGCCCTCCTTGGGACATCCCACAGCTTTAGCACCTGAGTGCCACAATTACATTGAGAAATAAGGGTCCTGCAAAAGCAACCATTCAGGAAAAAGGATCTACCAGCAGGGATTAAATTTCAGGAGTCGTCCCCTAGACTGATTTTCTTTTAGAGATAATGCTCTCTCTTTTCAATCTCAGCTTAATCCTTTAGAGTATATGGAGAGACTCTTTTTTCTGATAAGAATGTAACAGTTTTCCTGTATTTTGCCCTCTAGCAAATCGCTTTATCTCTTCTTCCACAAAATGTATTGTATTGGAAATCTAAATGGCATTATATGATGGATCTAATCAATCAGTCCTGTCTTTTTCCATTAGTCTAGTTGTCTAAATATTGAAAAAATGAAAACTGGAAGGCTCTTCTAGTCTGCAAAAAAAAAAAGTTTCAGATAAATTTCTCCATAAGCCTTACCAATAGAAAGTATTCCAAAAATGTATTACCTACTTGAGTAATTTCAGAAATATACTTTGTAACACATGCAGAATTATTGGCATTTTTTTTATTGATTACCTTCAAGATAAATACAAAGAAATAAGCAACTTAATTTCTCATTCTATTTTGATAATAACAATTAAAATGTAACTTTAGCTCACTCAAGGAAAGATGAAGCTATTGAGAACGTTCAATAGATGCATATGTGATATGAGATGTATAGTTAAAACTTTTCACAACCCTTTTATATTTCAGCAAGCAGTTATACTTGGAAAAATATTAGCAAGTTTTAGGAAAAGCTATCAGAGACTATGACACACAAAAAATAATCAATAATAAAATAGCTGATTGAGCCCTTAAAAATGACAGGGTTCAATTTAAAAAAACAAACCCCATACTAGTTAAGATTAAATAACAAAAGAATTGTGACAGCTTCTCCTTTTGAACTCTTAAAAATACTATCTCTGAAGTAGTAAATACTTTGTCAGCTGTATTCTGCTGCCTTTACTCATGTGTAATCACATATTATCTTCACAAAATATTCTAGTGGAGTCAATGGCATGCCTTCTGAGGTGAGATGCTACTGAAGATGGGTACGTGTAAATTATCTGATCCTCTGGAGGTGAGAGAAAAGCCCTTGGAATGTTAATGACAGTCTTTATAGGAGATTCTATTTTTAATTTCAATATAAATAATTGGATGCAATTCAGTAATACTTTTCTATTGTGTATATCAAGAAATTACAAATGTTAATCAACACGCTTACATTCAAAGCCCTTACTGGACAAACGCAGTTCAAAAGGCACAGCTGTTGTGCCAGAAACTGATACAACGTCTCAGCTGTAGTTGCATTTTGCAGGGATAAACTTATAAAATAAAACAACAGAATGTAACATAATTTTCAGAAAAGTCTTGGATGAAACAAAGATTCTTCTAAATGCTGATCTTACAACGATGGAATTTTGTTAATGGCAAAAAGTATTATTCCAAGGTCTAAAAAATACCTAAGAAAGAGCAAAGCTTCCATTTAATTTTTAGCACGCACTTTCAAATTCCATGTTTTGTATTTCTAATCACATTGTCACCTGTTACATATACTAAAAATCTGTATTTGTAGATTCATTTATATTTTTACACAATGTTATTTCACTGCCTCATTTCATTACATTAATAGTTATGTCTATATACAGAAAAACAAATACGGATTTTAAAAAACAAAAACCAAACCAAAACAAAAAAACCTCCTGGCTTGAATGTTTCAATTGTATATACTTAGCATATTATCTCTGTCACTATAAAAACATGCACATTAAAGAATACTGCCCCAGCTCACTCATCAATGTTTTAAAAAAATCTAAACCTTCAAGTATTTCTGAATTATTAATAATTCTATACAATGTGTGTGGGGGGTTCTTTCTACCTGCTTTTTCTATCACACAATTCTCAAAATGAAGGAGTAAACAGAGATCAAGTCTGCTGCTTGCGATATAAATGCTGATTACTGGGAAGAACTCAAATGAAAAGGAATTTATTCAGACTGAAAGCATTAAAAGCAATTCAAACTTTCTGGATTACATCATTGGAAGCAGTATGTAATTTGTTCCAATTGATGTCATTTGCTCACATAAAGCCATTATTTTACAAAGCACCTTAGCTTATTTATACTTTCCTTCCTCCTAAGACTGCGATCAGACTCACTTGCACCTGACACATGAAACGTGGGTAAGACAATGCAAAAGAATCAAGTATGACAAATATATTTTGCCCAAACCAAACTAATATTAATAGATAAAATGTATTTTTAAGCATCCCCTTGTAACTGAAAACGTGAAAAGAATTCTTCACATTCTGCTCATAGAATGACCTTGGATAACTTAGATCTGTTCTTGTGGGATTTGCAACTCTTTTCCTGAATGGATGTAAGATGAGGTAATGCCATTCAAAAGGGGCTGAGCAGTGAAACGTTACATGTAGAACTCAAATATCCTGGCCCTAGTTCTAACATTGTAATCATATTTAACTGGGTCAATGGAATTTCTCAACTTCCACTACTTGTTTCTTTGCTTCTACATTTAAAGAGTGACAGTTCCATATGGATAATAAACTAACAGACAGTATTTCAAATTAACACTACAAAAACATTCAACTGCAAGAAACACAGATTTGTGCTGCTCATATACACTGTGGCGGGTAAACTGCAGTGCGATACTCCCTGAGCCTTGCTTACTGTATTATGGTAAGGGTAGGCCCTTACTGTTTCACCACATCACTAAGACAGCCATCCAACTGCAAGTAATGGTTTTAATTACCTAATGATATTCCTTTTTAAAAGTGCTTTAAACAATAGAATCTGTCTGAGGCACAGGATAATAACTTGTTTAAAATCACTCTGGGGTCAATTAAAATCAAGAAACTTCATTGCATGCCTTAGAACTGAATGAAGTTGTGAAAAAATATGTTCTATATGATTTGACCTGTCAAAAAGAAAATCTTGCATTTTAAAATCTCTAGAATAATAGTGGCACAACCAATACAAGTGTTAATATAACACAATAAAAGATAAGCACGTGTTAAGTAAAACAGGGGTTTTGGTATCTGTCTCAAGCTATTTACCCCACAAATACATTATGCCAATTATGAACTCTCAGTAAGCAAAAATTCAACAGGGCATAAGTGCCATATTAATCAAGATATCCATAAAGAACTTGCACAGGTCTGTAGATATACATAGATACATAAGTAGACAGAGATAAGTTTCCTACTCTGTTTTCTTTGCACAAAAGCAATACAGACAAATCCCCAGCTAACTAGTAGAAGGCTATACAATGCAGACTTTGAGGTTTAAAACAATTCCTGAGTTTACCTTTGGCAGAGTTCTTTTAACTTGAAATGCATACATCTTCTTTCTAAAAAAACCCATGTCAAATTCAAAAAAGGACAAATTCAAAAAGAAAACAGGAGTAATAACATTCCCTCTTCTTCATCTTTGGTGGGTCCCTGGTAATTTTTTGTCTACGCCTCAAATCCTGTTTACAAACCATTTTTCAAATGTAACTTTGGAATGGCATGCCTGGCAACACTATAAATCACTAATATAGTATAAATAACTGTATACACATACACCATGAAAATGCACCTACTTATGCTTTCAATCCGCTGTCTTCTTTAATAAAAGTTCGTAGTAGAGAACACCATAAAGCATGCAGAACAATGACAGTGCATCTCCCAAAGTGCAGATGGCACTAAAGCAGATTTTAAGATAAAGATGAAAATTAAACCTCATTCACTCCTCCTTGCTCCTCTTCTGGGAATACGTACACCCACACACACACATCACCAAAGAAAAAGAAACACCGAAAGTATTCACAGCATACAACTTATTTGCAATTTCTTGCACTGGGTGATCAAATGTTAACTAAGCTATGTGCAGAGAGAACCAGTTTAAAGACTTTATTTCTCTTCTGAACTGGACATAAATTGACAGCCCCAATTAAAATTAATACTTTTCCACTATCCTCTGCTACAATGAGTTTTTTCAACAGGACATCAGAATTAATAATTCTTCACATTTTATGACCAGTGAAACGTCAGAAGTTTTATAGACAAACACTAGTGTAAATATATTCAGACACAACCTTTTCTTAAAACTTCCACCAAAAATCAGTGTTTACAGAAGCACAGTAGAATTCTTTGCAGTCCAAGGTTATATATCAAAAATCAGCATGCTTTGGACATTTCCCCTTTTCAATTAAACCTTAACTTACCTTGCATAGTCAAAATCAGCTAGTGAAACTAAGCTGTTAGAAATCTGAGTTCTTTTGTCTACTATCTCATATTTATGTGCCTTTTTTTTCCATTCTGCTGCCATCTGCTGGCAGCAAATTTATTCTACATTTGATAGTCTATTGTATCACTTAACCACTGTTACACTATGAACTTTATTTTCCATGTTTCTTGGCCAACTAATCAGGTACTGTTACACTTCCAAGTCAAAAATTTTCAGTATCAACGGCCTGTATTTAGAGATGAACATGACTTTCCTTGGCTTGGAAAAAATGTGCCTCTAACATGCTGTCCATAAGAATACAGCATTCAATATTTGTATCTTTTTAAAAATTACATTTTTTTTCCAGCTCATTGAGACTGTAAAAACATTTTCAAGCACTAGTAAAACTTTCTGAATCTCTTATTCGTTCCTGTCAAAGTACAATACTGTATCTTGAAGTTTATATGCAACAACTTCCTCTTGAGGTTTTTGTGCATTTTCTGATAAAATTCACAAGAGCAGTAAAAAGTTATCCCATGGCCTAGAAGCATAATAAATAAAATGCAACATAATATAATTTCAAAAAAAGTAAGCTTAGTAAGTTCCGCAATGTGCAATATTTTTATGCTAACTAGTTTTTAATTAACATTCTACCTTAAGAAAGTAATAATAAAGTATTTCATTAAAATCTACTAAATCATAAAACATCATGGTTATACAATAGGTAAGGCATAAGCAATGCAAAAAAAAGGGAAACAGTTTTATGTAGGCAAACCCTTTGAAATAGCTCTAGTATTCTAAAAGTAACGGAAGCACTTTTTAAGAAGAAAAATCAAGTGATCTTAAACTGAAAAGTTATGCTGGCTAGCCCCTGGATTACAGTTGTACGTAGCTCATTAGTGACAGGGAACAATGCAATTGGTTTTCAGTAAGTTTCAGGGACAACCATGAAACAAACCAAATTACATTTATTTAGCCTTGGCTTTGTTTTCTCATTGTCAGGTCTGTCCTGTAGCAACAAGATCTAAACTTTGCAGAAATAAACTTGTTCTTTTCAAACCACAGGTGCACATAAATGAACTGCCATGCTTTGTATTGTGAAAATAATCATAGAATCATTATCATCATAGAATGGTTTAGGTTGAAAGGGACCTGAAAGATCACCTAGTTCCAACCCCCCTGCCCTGGGCAGGGACACCTCCCACTAGACCAGGCTGCTCAAAGCCCCATCCAGCCTGGCCTTGAACACTTCCAGGGATGGGGCATCCACAGCTTCTCTGGGCAACTCTTCTAGGTACCATCATACATTTGACACATATGCATCCCACTATACTTCAAAATTCCCTCATGTCCAGTACTGAGACAAGTAGCTTTTTAAACTGAAGCAGGGTTTATACAGACCAGATGCAACCATAAAAATACAAACCTCTTGAACCTTAATAAAATACACAGTAATGAAAATGTTGTAAAACAGATACTAAAAACATAAAATCTTAACAAGCTTAATCACAATGAAACAGGGTCAAAGCCACTAAGTCCAGACATCATTTGCAGAAAGCCAACAAACACCAGATGTATTTTGGTTTGGGGCAGGGGGAGGGGAAAAAAAAAACCCAACTATTTTGAGCATCATAACAATCTACAAGAGATAAAAAGAGCATTTAATATTTCATTAACTTTAAAAGTTCCAGTTTTGTACTAAAATTCATTTTGTCACAACTTATAATCTATCCTATAAAAGAGACATCTGGTGTGTGTTAATAATACACAAACTGACGGACAGTTGGAATTTCTCTCCCCTCAACTCCTTCTTTAATATTATTTTCCGAAGAACTTCACAAAACTTTTCTGAAACAAGCAACTCCAGTTTAACACAGATCTATAAAATCCTAAACATTACTTTTAAGTCACAGATCCTTATAACTTAGTATTTCTTACATGTATATGAGGTTATTTTATTTGTCATAAAAACTAGCATTTACATGAAATATGCCTGAAAATGAAGTAACACTCTTATTTAAATATGTGTGTAAATGTGATAAAGCAGGAAAATGCCTCCCATATTTCTCCTGAAAATGAGTTTGAAAGATTTGAATGATCTGCCACATCTGAACACTTTATCTCAGTATTTTCCTTTTTGTAGTACAGCTGCCTGTTTACCAAACTTTCTGAACCACTTCAACTTTCGATTCTTTTAAACACTACACTCCTTGTCGTGATTTGATATTATTATGATGCTATGATTGCAAACGGCATTTCCCGTGGTTTCATAAAATACAGTTTATTAGCCATTAATCTTAGACTCTACAGGACAGCGTAGTATTTAACTCAATGCTGATTCTGCAAGCAGCAGAAAGATACTTCTGCAGTCATAAATTACCAAGGTTTAGGATTTACTTTTCTGGGCTAATTTCTGTGCCTGCACTGAATCCACCCAAGTTAGCAGACCTTCACGTAAGCGTGGGATCAACACCTCTAATAATGAGCAGCCCGAGCATTTAAAAAGCCTAAAAATTTATAAAGCAAACTTGAAAAAAATGGTTGCCAATTCCTTGGTTTGTCTTTTATTTTTTAAAGACTTTGCAAGCATTTTCCTCGGGGGAGTGGGGGGAAAATGGATGGCACTTGAATTTCCTTTCATTCTGAAATAAAAATGAAGATCTGTGACTCAGTAACTGTAGCTTCAGGAAAAACACCAAGTATCATGAGACAGACATGAAAATCACAAAGAACTGGCAAGAATTTCCTATTGCAGGATTGAAGTATGAGACTGCCAAAGTAACTGAACAATTATCTAGCAGCCAAGTTGCTCATACAGTTTTCTAAAAGCAAACAGCACTGCATTCCAGATCATCACATAAAATGAATGATGTAGGGAGATTTAGGCTACTCCAGAGGAGGGGAAAAAAAAAAAAGAAACAAAAAAAAAGAAAAAATTAAGGATGAATAGAGTGAAGCATTGCCATGGATTTTCCAGGGAGATTTTGGGATCTCACTCATCAGACGTTTTTATGAACAGGTTAGACAGATGTCTGTTGGGAATGAAGTAAGTACAGTTTATCCTCTCTTTGGGCAAAGGAGTGGCCAACATAACATCTGGGGGTCTCTTTCAATCCTACTTTCTATGATGCTATACTCTGCAAAAGGAGAACGGAAAAATACGTTTTAAACAATATTCAAGTTTTGCCATAGTGCTAAGAAACATACTTTGAAAAGAAAAACAGGGCAGTGACAGCTCTAAAGGTGCGAGCTTGACTTTCTTCACCAGATGTTGCTGTTCTATAGCTCAATGAACATTATTTCATGGATTGCTTGTTACACCTCTGAACATGACCACTACTGACAGATTTGAAATTCTTCCTACTCTGAATTCTCTGGAAGCTACAATCTTTTTCCTTTTTTCCTTTCTTTTTCTTTTTCCTTTCATCTGCAAAGGAAATTCCTTTACTCTCTTTAAGGATATACACAGAGACAAACACATATTTCAAAATACTATATCAACCCTGCACTGATCTGTCATCCATCAGATATCACCCTGTAAATCTCCCCAAACAATTTTGTTACAGTCAGGTAATACTCTTTATAAAGACTGATCTTTAATCACTGCTGTAAGTAGTTACATCTTGAACTGGGTGGATATATGCTGTCACTTGATATTTAAGATATCAATCCTAATTTTATTTATGTACGCACACACGTGTATATGTATGGGAAAATCCTCTCTGGGGAGAAAGAGAGAGATTATAGCAAATACGCCTAACATCATAGCAAAGAAGAGGGGATCAGCCCGGCAGAGGCACTTACTCACTGAAATTGATGGAGTTGTAGTCATTCATATGAGGGCTGACTCTGATCTTGATTCTGACATACCTTTCTTGGATTTTTTTTATTTTAAGCCCTGTTTCCCTCTGTTCAGCAAGGACAAAAAAATCAACTCAAATACAGAGTTGGGGTGTAATATGTCAGCCTCACACTGCATGAACCAGAAGGAAAAAAGTGGGCTGTGAGAGGTTTCTGCCAGGGCCATTGTTAGACTCAAGTGATTTTTCTTCAGAGGCCTTGAAGTAGCCAAAGCTGAATTGGCTGCGAAACACTGAACGTGAAAACAAAAGGGCAAAACTTCTCTCAGAATCCAATCCTGGGAAGAAGCTCACAGCCCGAGTAAATGGACTACATGATTAGACAAATGTATTTAAAAGGCTCACCCCGCCCTGTAGGAACTGGCTTCCGTTCAGCTGCAGCTGCTATTTCTGCAAGGTACAGGCTGCAAACAGAGCAGCAGATGTGAGCTGCTGATCTCCACGATCCCACGGGGCACAGCAGGCTGGTGCAGGCGTGTTGTACAGCTAGATCACCCCGCCGACCTGGCCACAACCTGACACTTCACAGCCCTAAGGAGAAAACTGCCCCCGGCCCCAGCACTGTGGCACCTCAGGGTAGCACTGCCTTGCTCTTCCAATGCCATCTCCAACACCGGTCACGCTAAGTTTTAGAGCAAAAAGCAATACCCAAACAGGATACAATCTATTACCATTAGTAGATTTTTTCTTTGAGATTTTTAATCTGATTTAGACGAGCAGTAGGGAGCTTTTATACTGCATGCATTCCATATAGTTTCATTTTCTTAAATAACTACATGTTTAAGCACTGTAAGACACATCCTCAGCAGAAGAAAACAGAGGTATGGCATTGCACATCAGTAAAGCACTAGCCATCAACATTTTCATAACTTAATTCTGTGTTTCAACAATATTCTCTGCACACTCAAATTCAAAAATACCTTCAGTTTAACTGCAGACTATGTTTAAAGGGGGAAAAAAAAAAGATAATATTTTGCTTGAAACATTTTGTTGTATTACGAATGTTGCTAAATTCTTATACTGAAAACAGGGGAAAACACCTCCCAGTCCACCTTCTGTACACTACATTAATTTCTGTATTTCTTATTATGCCCATCCTTATTTATGTCCTCCCTCACATAACTAATCTCTTTCATTCCTATATATCTTCACTTAGGAGGTTCTCTGCACTTCCAAATAATTTTTATGTTTGCAAAATGAATATTTATTTTCTGTTTCTTGGTAAATTACCTGACAAAGTAACTACTATAACAAAGTACCACATATTAAATGAATCAAATGATGTACAGAACCACCTTAGAATATATCTTCAAAACCCTTATGAAAAAAATGGTTGCTTTTCATATTTCAGCCCCAATTCTCTATTGGTCCTCCTGTTTCAGTATTCAGACTAATCTCATCGTTTCCCTTCAAGTTCTACTTAGTCTACCTCCCCCTCCATCAAAGCTCTCCTGTTAGGAAGATCCTAGACTCCTAGATTGCATTTTTTTGCATGTACTTTTTAATTTATTTCCCAGGCTGTACCCACTAATTGGTTTAATGAAATGATTTGTCCTCTCGTACTTCAAAGGTAGAGCCTGTCATGCAGGAATCCATCCTACGTTTCATGTTCATCATGCACACCGAAGATGTCAAACGCAAATAGTTTTCAAATCTGCAAACCTTTGGGAAATAGTTTTCTATCTGGGTGTATTAGGAGACAACAGTCGCCTTAGTGACTTTTTCACATAGCATTCTTTTTCTGTTTAAGAGTTTCATTTCAACTTTGCAAAACTAAAAGTATTTGTATTTCTTTCAACTATAGAGCTGCTACTAGCAAATGTTTTAAAAAATTAACGCCTACTTTGAAGTTTAAAATCATCTTTTAAATATCTTGAATATAATTTTTATTCCCATTAATAACCAAACTATTCACATGCAGTATGTTCTAAAATGCAGATGTGGGCATGTAAATCCATAAGAGAATGTGCACTAACTCTTTATTGTAACTTATACTGTAGCTGCTGTAGTTAAAATAAATACTACTTCTTCCATAAAGTTATCTGAATCTGCACTGGCTCCTTCTTGTATATAAAATGGCCAGTGACCTAATGAACATCTTCAAATGGTTTTATTAAATGTAGGAAACTTAGCATAGCATCATCAAAATAACATCTTTCTTTGAGAAAAAGGCCCCATGACTAGAGAGGAAAAAGAATGTATTTCCTATAGTGAAAATAACTGTCCAGATACAGATTAATTATGCTGGAGTTAATCTGAGGGAAATATTATCTTTAAAACAGTACTTCTAGATTTATCATTCTAGACCTACAATAGTGTAAAAAGGAGAATTTGGTTTAATTTCTCCTTAAAATAAGCCCTCTGTTTCATACAGTCATTATAGTAATCTGCAGTCTAAGTATATTTCTTTTATAAAGACAATCCTCCCATACGAGCCACAGACAGAGAAACATTTATAAATCCTTCAGGACACCTTTTCAGAATACTCTCCTTTTTTGCTTATTACTACACTTATGTGAAGTTATCCATTTCGTTTAGTTTTAAACCATATTTCTTTCATACAAGCTCATGAGTTGCTGTGGAAAAGGTCCTGCCATTCCATAAAGAGATTCAAATGGAAAGCAGATATTCCTTACAGCTTCCCCCATGCAAACACTCATTAAACATATGCAACCTGTATCTCTTGATGGCAAAAAAGTAATGTGACAAATAGGAAAACCAAACTGCTAGCAATAGTTGGTATCATAGTAAGACCACAATGAAATCCCAATGAATGCTCATACAAAAATCATGCTTAAACAATCAGCGCAGGACAAAACCACTTCTACCGACAGCTGTTTTAAGAGTAATTACTAGATTCGCAATTTTTCCACCTCTCAACTCATATAAAAATGGTGGTTTATAAGCCAGTAAGAAATATCGACCATTTCAGAACATGCAATGCAGAATACAGTGTGTTCCTTCCATAAGCCTTCTCTGAATCTCAACTCTTTTTCTTGCTATATGGATTACGCTTTAAAAAAGATAAAGTTGTTCTTTACCAGTAATGGAGTTGTTAGTACAAACAGCATAATGTCAGCAACACAGGCTGGCTTACCTAAGAATAAAAGAGATTGAGACCTAGAAGGATGCTCTTGTTTGCTGGCCCCTTTTTATAGTGGTATTTAGGTACCTCACAATCTTTGTCTTCATACTATAATTGAAAAATGAGGAATTATTATAATTGCCATTCTACAAATGAAAGAGAGACTAAGGGGCTATATTTTAAAGGTACTTAGGTGCCTAAAGATGCAGATAGGTACCTACTGGTATTTTAGCTCTTAACCTAATTAACAGATTTAGTTGCAAATTCTAGCCTTGGGCATTAGTGTTTGATAGCTGTGCTGTCTATTAAATCACCAGGAATATCATTACAGCTGTCTTTCTGAGTTTTGTGTTTAGTGTTTATATCTAACTTTAGTTAAATGGAAGAAGAAAAAGAGAATATTCCAAAACAATGGGGAATAGACTTAAGGTGAATATATGTGAACAATTAGCACCAAAATACGTAACAGGCCTTGGAATTATGCCAAGATAGGATATTAAATACCCTAATTTAGTTTGTTTAGTTGCATGGCCTTAGATTTATTATCCACATACTGCTTCTGTCACGTTAGTTTCTCCTTTCATTCTGAAATTCTAGTTCATAATGCTCCATTCTAGGACAAGTAAATCTCTACCTTTATTTTAGTCCCAGCTTTAATGCTTATTTATCTAATCTTTGTATATTGTGTCCTTATCTGAAGTAAAAAAAATAAATTGTTAACTGTATCAGGTTACACACAACAAATCGTGCGTTTATACGGACAAGAAATTCTCTGTTAACCACTCAGGTACTATGTAGTATTATATGGGCTAGAAACATTTGGAAAACAGCCCCTGTACAAATACTGCATATGGGGGTTGGCAACATGAGTAGGAATTCACAAATAGGTACCTTAAATGAACCTAGAAACATTAATATTTCAAACTTCCCAAATCAAAACATTAGAAGGCTGACATTTATTCTTCTATTTTTATAGCACAGTTCACAAATTGTATCAGATCTGTATTTACGTCACTTCAAAAATAAAAAATGGATAGCAAATGTTTCCCACCTTGGTTTGGTTCATAGCTTCTACAAAATTTCATTGTTCAATGTAACCAAACTAGTATCGCTTGGACTAAATGACTGTTGTGCCTTTTTTGTGACAGAAGTATTAACTAACTATAATTTTGATGTGTCAGGTGGTATGACAGGAAATAAATTGGCTTCAGTTTGCAGTTTTCCTTGGTGCCACGTACTTGCCTAAGCAGTCACCATTTTCTCTTCTGCAAGATAACCTCACAGTTCAGAAGATCTCTAGCTGCTGCCATTATACTTCAGAATCTTATCTCTGTGGAGATACGTATGCAGAACCACACTGTATTTCATTAGTGACAGATCAGTCATTGAAATACACAAGAAAAAGAGATGCTGGCTTTTAGTATCAAATAGAAGTCAATACTGAATGTAAGTATTTAACAGGATCTATTAATAATGAATAAGGATTTTTAAATTTAGTTAAAATTTAGGTTGACCACTTGCTGGTCAAACAATTTCAACAGCCATTTTTAAATAGGCGGGTATCTTTCTTCTTTTGAAATTCTCAATGCCAATCTAATCAATTAAAATAATGCTGGTAAGAAAAAGAAAACAATACTACCATAGAGAAAAACTGTTACATGTTTCTATTGTAATTTTATAATACTATTTTTAATGTGCACCTTCGGATAAGTGAACACAATGTTGTAGAGATATACCAAGACTTAGTTTTTTCTTCCTGCACCTTTTAAGTCTTACAGATGGGTAGGGAAGATCATTAACTTTTCAAAACTTGTTATATTATCCAAAAGTTAAGCTCAATGGCTATTATATGTAAACCCTGGTAAAAGGGGTTCTCCTCTAAGACAAGACATAAAGCTACTGTTGTCCTGGGGAAATTTTCATTACTTCTCACCATTAAGACTCATAGTCTCTTCACTTTTTCAGAGCTCTACAGCCTGAGGACACTGAACCAACTGCCTCTAATTTAATCCAGCTCTTGCGTCTGCAATTTACACGCTAGTTCAGCCTTACAAATAGATTAACAGCTACCCCCCGCAGTGCCATCAATGCCAATTCTTGGACTGGGCTCTACAAGATGTTACAGGATTAGCCTAATTGCCAAGATCTTTCAGGTGATCTCAAAGCCAGGAACACCTTTACCTGGAGTTACCTATGTCCACTCCTATAGTTCTCATCAGACACAAACATATCATCACATCCTTCAAGCCACATCTCAGAAACCCGTAACTTACGCATCTATTCAAGAACATCATGAACATCACGGTACAGGCAAAATATCGAATCCTCTAATTTATTGGACCAGTTACGCTACCAGAGGAAAGTATCACGCGTAACTGAGAAATCCCATAAGATACTAGGGAAAGAAATACAGCAAATGCAACAACTGGAACTAGAACATGCCTTATTCTTCCTATTAGAAGATGGCTTATCAAAGTACATAGTTACTGCGTATGCAGTGTCTCTCATGTGTACATGTACACACATACACACAATCTCCTTTTTCTCAGGGAAACAACTACCTTGGCCTTTGTGCCTCAAAACCGATGGCTGAACACTGAATCCAGTACTGTCATGCAACATAAATCTGCTTGCATACCCCCTGTACCTAAGCTCAGAACAAGAAAAAAGCAGCTCTGTGTGCTGTATGAGCCAGCTTTACATGCCTGTATCTGATTATATTTTGTTTCTAGCAGGTACAAAATCCAGCTGTGCTAATTATCTGCTTGGCATGCCCCTTCTCCCACCACATGCAAGTCAACAGAGCTCAGCATGGCTGGCACCGCTATTTCTTAACAGGCAACATTCCTGACCAAAGTTGGTCTGTACAAAGATGGTGCTACTGCCTTTTACTGGAGCCACACCGGTATGATCAGTGATGTTCTCTGCAAGATCAAGTTAAGTGACATACAGAGATAAGTATTCCTGGTTTTCTTTAAGACAGCAGAGCACTCAAATATAGAGCATTTTGATTTACTGGTAGATTAGTTTCTGAACTGACAGTGCTGACAATGCCAAAAAAAAAAATATATTAAAAATTATCTTTAACAGGAGCAACCAGAATGTAGCAGAGAATCGTCTCCAAAGAATAAAAAAAAGGCCAGACTGAGTCTATGCAATCTCTCATTGAGTTGTCATCTTTTTTCTTTCTGTTTCATGATTTACAACATCACAAATTGTGCAGCAGACATAATAACAGCAAAGTTTAATGTTAAATGATTTTTCTGACTCCCCTTATCTTCTCTAGTACTGAAAAGGCCATGCATGTCTGTCATACAGCACTTTCCCTCCCACAGGATCTCCAGAAACCAGCCTGAATATACATTTTAAAGCAGGAAAATAGCGGGCAGGCTGTCAGTGTCTAGCTTTATTAACAATATTTTGGCGAAACACTTCCACCACAGCCCCCACAGTGCAGAGGATGGGATGGGTACTTTTTCTGGACTGTTAGAGTTGGAGAACTTTCTCCTGTATTTGCCTTTCTGTCATTAAGTCTCTGTGTACAACCACCTAAACTTATTTCAATATGGGCCAAGACAGAGTCTTCAAAAAGTGTCTTGGGCATATATTAGATGATCACAGAGGCCTTGGAATATTGCCTTTTGGGAGCAGCATATGGAGGAAAATCTTTTTGTTCATGGATTTTTTGAGAATAGCAAAGATGTTTTACGCTCAGTAAGCTTTTGACTGCTGGTAGGAATTAAAAGACACTGCTTTTGATGACAGGTGTTACCTACTCACTATAAACTAAAAAAACCCACCCTAACTTCTAAAATCAGCTGATGATGATAGAGGTATCTGCTTCATTTTTTCACAATATATTGTTAATTATTGAATATTACATTTTGCTGGAGAGATAACTGCAAATTGGGTCAGATGGATACCTCTGGGGAAAGGTGGAAGGTGCAGGAATCTCTCCTTCTCTGAGAGTTGCACAGACTGTTCAACATCTGAAAGGTTGCACAGTGCAGGTAAAACAGCAGGGAGTATGAGAAATGCAGCATGCAGATAGCCTGCAGCATAAAACAGGAAGATATCAAGGCCTCAGATGTGAGAGAAGTCTGACTTTTCTCTGAGGACCCAGCATGGTCAAAACCACTGCAACCCAAAAAGCCGTTAAAAGTTACTGGATGGAGAACAAGACTGAAGCAAAAGATCTGTTCCTCATTGACACACTAAGGAAAGTGGGGATTTGTTTTCAGATCATTTATTTTTAGCCAATCTCAACCAGGAGACCTCAGTGGTTTTGTGGTTTTATACCAAAAAAACCCTCTGTACCGTTTTAGTTTGTCTCCAAATAATACAGGACTCGGTATACATTTTGTAAGATGCTCTGACTTTTCTGTGAGCACACTTTAAAAGAAAGATGCAGGAAGATACACTTCAAAGCTCTGTCTGACACAAATTTTCCTCTATACTTCCTGAAAGGAAAATGTCAGCTAGTCCCTAGGTACTGCTCTGGGGGAACGACGAAGGCCCAGCTGCTCCGCTGCCAGTCTTCTACAGCAACGGCAGAGGCCTGTGGGCCAAGCCTGACACAGATGCTCATCTGCCCTGTGCCAGCTGCCACCTATGTTACTATGTCTACAACATGACCTGCTAGATCCATGGAGAAGGCTGGGAGCTTCCAGTTAGGTCCAGCTTTCACTACAGTTGCCATCCACGTTATAAAAAGTGGTCACAGGTAACACCATTATTGGCTCATGCTGATATGTAAAAGGGATGGCAGCTGTGCTGAGGGCTTGACCTGGACATCTGGCTACCAAACTCAGAGGGGGCCAACATCAGGCTGTGTGTGACGCTGGGGGTGTTACCGACACAGAGAACTCAAGCATGCCCTGGGCTAAAAGGGGCCTTGTTGGCAGCGCTACAAACGTTTGTGAAGATTTGTAGGTTAACTTTTAAAAGTGTCAGAAAGGAGAATATAAACCTGACAAAGTGACAAGAGAAGTGTGATTCAGGTGCTGAAAGATGGGTGTCTATTGCTATTTTAAAAACCCAGTATGCCCTCCCAGACCTCGTGTAAGTCTGTTTCGTATCTGCCAGCCCTCTGCAGACATCTCACATACCCAAGGCCATAAAAAAAGGTCATCATGTGTAGGCACCTGAGTCTCACTCTCAGTGTTTCAGAGACATTTCTGAGAGAGCAACTGATTATTCTTGGGCTTTGACTAAGCGACACGTTCATTTAAGATAATTACAGCTAAATATGAAGGCAAGTGTAATTCTGCCAGTCTGGATTGTTCCACATGGGGGGGCAGCAGGGCACGAAGGGATGGAAAAAAAATATTCAGTAATAGCGTTCTGGTCTGAGCTTTCTAAAGCTCTTGCATCAAAGACACAAAATGAACCACTAAAACGGAGATTTGGCTTTCTAATGCCATAATTCCAGAGACAGACAAGAAGCTTCACGATTGTGAACACGCTCCAAGCTTCTTCTCATTTCCCATTCTGGCTCTCTGGTGGTGGAGATGAGCATAAAACCCAATGCAGAAACCTGTGAGACTGACTCTCAGAGATGACAGCTGGTGGTAGACAGCAACCAGGCGAATGCAGACAGGAAAGTGTTACTAGGGAGGCAGACTGGATGGCAGACGTTGCAGGCTCCATCCTAAACTTATTTTTCTTTGGGGCATGTGGCAGATTTGGAGCTGTTCTGCAGTTATTTAGGAATACCGTGCATTAACTTAGTCAGTAGAATGTTTTTTCTACAGCTACGGTGGTTTAATTCAGTCACAGTCTGTCTGGAAAAGCAGGCAGGAAGGAAAAGCATGGCAAAATACATGCCACTTCTTCAAGAGTTAAAAGCCAGGACCAAAAGAGATAGTTCTGGTTTGTTTTCCAACCAGCCTATGAAACCAGCTCTGACCTGGACAGCCAAAGCATGCAAATACTGAAGAACATACGAAAGAAGATGAATGCTAACAAAAAAAAGCCTCATGTTCCAACACTTTGTTTTATTTACTAATAGGAGAAAGTCATTAGTGAGTAATATTATTTACGCAAAGTCTATGTTATCTAATTCCCTCCTCCCACTGATTGCTGTGTTAAAAGAGCCTTCTTCAAACACAATACACCATAAAGCACAGATTCTCAAAAAGAACTGCGAGTAACTAAGTCAGAAAGACAAGAAAGCAGATCTGATGAACTAAGAAAACTGAAATTCCACTTTGAGGTACAAAGTAGTTGCACCTTCCCCACTGAGAATGTCACATGCAAATGGCTTTCAGTCAGCTCTTCTCTGCAATTAAGCCTAGATATCACGTGACTACAATGCTATGCACCCTTAGTGTTCCCTAAATCCAGTGTGAAACAGATGGTTAGGAATAGGAGAGGGGCTGCAGTTTCTACTGTGGTGGCATCAACCTGGGCCCAGCACTCGGCGGAATCCTACTGAAAAAAAACCAGACCTTTTCTGCAGATTAGCCCTGTGGTCCCTCCCATCACTTTTCCACAGTCCACCTTTCTCTCACATGGTGGGAGTGTTTCATGGAAGAGAAACTCAGCAGAGTATGAAACAGCAGCATTATGAATGCTAATGCATGAAGCAGTGTTCTCCAAGACCCTTGACTGGAGCCAGCAGTATCATCAGTATTCACTCTGAGGTACCAATAACCTGATTTTGTCTTTTGAAAATGCCAACACTGTGTCTCTGTTCTTTGTTCACTGTAAAATTTATCTTAATGGACTCGTAAAAGTCATTCAGTTCAAAGGGTTTAGGTATAATTTCTTCTTCTAGAGAGGAGGTTACAATGAAAATGAAGTACAGGAAGCAGTCAGTCTACTGTTCCTGTGATAAGACGTCTTTGAAACAGTAAACAGACTTTTCTCCTCAGTCCTCATGAACCTGTAATGTGGTATGAAGCCCTACTGAACTTTTCTTCTCCTTACTTCCCTAGGTTGATTGAAATGCAGCTTTTGGAAGCCTCTTTCGAAAGCCCCAGTTTAGAAATTTACTTCCTCCAAACATGTAATTGAAGTTTACAATGCTACAGAAAAGATCACACTGAAAAAAAACCTTTAACCAAACTCTCCAAGATGCTAAGGGAAGTCATTCTGTTAGCGCAGAATGATGTTAAAGAGCTGGTAAAACTAGACATAAAACATCATTAACAGGCTACAATAAGACAGTATCTTTACAGTGATGGGAAGCATTGTTAGAAAGGCACACCCCTGCCTGGTGGCAATCACACACAGTATTTTATCAAAGGTTAAAGACAAATACAGGTGGAAAAAAATGCAATTACCTGAAACTTCCTAAGCATCAGTGACAAGGTTTTCAAAATAGCATGTGTAAGAATCCTTGGTTTTAAAAATTCTGGCCATCCAAAAGATTGTACTAAAGCTGACACTATTGTCTCCTAGTGCTCTTGAGAAAGATGTCAGCTACTACATTTATGCTTAAGTTGAGGCAGGCCGTTCGGGAAGTTTTAACAAGTACGAGGCAAGATAGGTAATTCACTTGCTAGAATTATGAACACAACCTTTGATTTTTCCATCAATTATTTTAATGCAGGTAATTTTTTTTTTTTTTGTTACAAGAATATGCATGATATTACACATGACTTTAACCTGAGTCTACCATTTCATTCATGTTAAAGTTACACATTTGTGCTACAGCAGATTTTAATGAATCTTCTGCCATGACACAAAATAGTCCCTTTGATTTTTAACTTAAAATGAACTCCTGCTTTTCCAGGAGTTAGTCTGGTATGAGGCTTACTTTCTGATATGCTTTGCAGCACCACAGCTAGAAAGATGTTATCACATGTGTTGCTCTTTTTTACTGGTCAAATGTCTCCAGCAATTTATACAATACATGTTTTGAGAAAGCAGTCACAGATGTCTATCATTTAACGAGGAATACTTTTTACTTATGTCTCAAGACAGGATACAGTAGTTCTGTTAATTGCTGTATTCTTTTATATGTGTTTACCTAGCCACTCAAGAATACAGCCCATCATACCTTTTTCACACGTGAGATAAAAAGATGTCAAAATACAAAGTCCATACCACCTAAGTGAACAAAGAACAATAAGGAGGCCTCTCTCATATTCATTCTCCTCCAACAAAGAAGTTGCAGCTTTTGAACTTTGCTAATTCCTTTAACTAGCCCAAGAAGCTGACCCTTCCCCCTGGTCCCAAACTCTTACCACCATTGGCTATCAGCAGGTAGACAGTTGTAGGTTTCAGGCTGAGGGACAGAACAAATGGCTTAGAGTTCATTTGAAACAGGGAAAAAAACAGGGAGCTAATTTTGATAAGAGAATGAGTTTAAAGGGCTCAGGAGCAAGGAAAGAATGTAAGCAAGGAGACAGGAATGAGACAAGGAAACGATTATGAATGTGCTGAAAAAGAAAATACAAAGCTTCTCAGGAAGGGAAAAGTAACACAAGAGTGAGGACGGGGAGGGGGAGGAAGCAAGGGAACAAACCAGAAAAAAAAACACTGGAAAAGATATTTGAAAAAGCACAGCAAAGGAAAATTAGGGTAAGTTTACAGCTTACATGAACATTTTATTCCCTCTGCAATTAATTTTTTAATATTTTCTCATTGGCTGTAAAAGAATTCTCCAAGTTCTTTGAGCCTGCCAGTATGACATACAGTAGGTAACAGAAAAAAAATTCCTCAACAAGTGACAGGATCAACATCATAGCTACTATTGTAGTAACTTACAATCAGATTTAATCAACAGCCTGAAAAAAGGCCATCAGAAGCGTTTACCAGTCTTTTTCTTGTCTTGTTTAAACAACAAACAAAATCCACCACCTGTCCTAGAAAGGCAGAACCTAGTAACAGCACCAGCAGACCAGTAATGTGTAGGTTGCTGAGTAAATGACTGGAGGCTGAGAAAAAGGAGATAATCTTCAATTTATCAGTTCACTGGTCCCTAGGTGTCAACACTACTGATATGTTCATTAAGTCAACAAGCAGTCCTGCATCCTATTAGCTATATATCTTCAAATTTATAGTGCTGAAATGTGTAATTAAATGTATGTTGTTGTTACATTATTTGTTCTGCAGTCACAAAAGCTAATCCATTTCTGTGTTCTAGCTAGTTAGCTAGCCTGGGAATCTTTGTATATGTTGATCATTTAATGCTAAACAAGTGAGTTATTGACATTTAGAGTCATCACAAAAGACTCTTGTAACTCAAAAAATCCGTTCCTGTAAGTACTTTAAAAACAGCTGACCTTAATGCAAGTGATTGCACGAATCCAAAAGAAAACACAGCAAGAGAAGGCTAGCTGGAAATTTCAACAATCTTTTAATCCTCTCACAATTCTTTATATTACCATAACTCTTCAGGAAATCCACCATCAAAATTAGGCAATTGCAAACAGATGTGTGGTGTATTTTAAACTCTTGTCAATATCCTTGTTACTGAGCCAGACCCAAACAGCACAAAAAACATGAACCCAGGGGGTCACAACGCTCACTGATCTATTTAGTTCAAGGAAAAGGAACCATATACTATCAACGCTATTATCCATGATATCACTTACGCATCAAGACAGCACTCATCCTACCTTTGTAAACTGTTTTTTGGCTTCTTTTGGGATAAGAAGAATAACTTATTCTTGACAATGAAATCAGTTTATGATCATCTAACAGCTGCAAGAAACCCTTCATACCAGTCAGTGATTGATAGTATAAATGTAACAACACAGTATGACTGTAACTTTGAAATCAGTTCAGGCTTGCAATACAGTTTTGAATACAACAGAGATGTCTATACTTCAAGGTTGAAAACATACCACTAAGCTGAATATACAACCAGTATGAATTACATCACCAAGGAAACTATGCACTCTTGATGTGTGAAACATGTCCAAACAGTTACTTTATCTTATAAGCATACATACGTAGATTTCAAGTACAAGTAAATCTGCATTTTCTATTGCTGCTGTTCTTTCAGCTGGTGCAAATGAATAAGTATAAACCAAGAGATAAGGAAAAATATGAGAATAAAGAGGAAAAAATAGGAGAGAATATCATTTTCGGATTCTATGATGTAAGTACAAAAAACTTCATTGAGATTAACTTCTTATTAAAACAACAAAGTGAAAGCATAACTGAGAGCCTGAACCTAAAAATAGTCAAAAGTGGGATTCACCTCATTACCTGGAACAGTCAAAAAGTTAGGCATATAAACTCTCCCTTATAGTTACGTATCTATTCCAAGGCAGCCCTTCCACCTCTTTCTGTAGTCAGCCATTCCAAAGACAAACTCATTCTGCCTACTGAGGGCACCTACTTTAGGATGGCATGGATCACCATTTCCCCTTGACTTCAGATGGAGGCACCAAACCTTCAGATGGCTGAAACCACGTGACAGAAATCTGAGGTTTTCTATTACTATGACAGTTTATCACTATCCAAGTTTCCCCAGACGACTGCAAAGACACAGCAAAAACCTACATCCTATCTGAGGTATCTGAGGTGGCTAGATTCTGAAATCTGACTTTCTGAATGCCAGAACCCAGCCTTTCTTGAAAAATCTTATATTAAAAAAAAAAAAAAAAACCACCCACATTTTTATTAATATTGCTTTTTACAGAGCTCTAGGAGTATGAAACACTGACCACTTTTTGTAACAAAGATGAGTAATGTTTAATGAATTGATTTATGTATGTTTTATTCTGCCTTAACATTAAAAATATTTTCTCTTTTTCATCTAGTATAAAAATGAAGAACAAAAAGGTGTATCAGGGTCTGAAAAAAAACCTCCGCACATATTCTGGGATGATAATAAAATTTGTTTGGTTTGTTGTTCAGGCACATAATTTTAGAAAGGCATATTCATGGAAAAAATCAACTGGGAGAAGAACATGACTGAGAAAAATGTAGTTTGTGAAAAAGATGTTTTATGTCTTCTTTACAAGGCAAATGAACCGAACCACAAGAAAGACAGAATTTTTATATTGCATTAAATTTTATATTAAGCTGCATGAGAAATATTTCTGTTAAATGAGGCATTAAAAAAAATAAAAAGAAAAAGAAGACATCCTCCTCATACTTCCTTACCATTCCCTCAAAAGTTGATGCATAATTAGGGGAAAACGCACAACAAGCCATGAATTTCAAAATAAAGGCAAAAGAAGAAAATAATGCAATGAAAAAAAACTGTTAACAAGTGCATGAATGTTAGACCAATCCTTCAGATAGCTCAAATTTGTATTAACTCTTTACTCAAGTTTGCACAGACTCCTTTTTCTCTACAAATAAAACAGATGTTTGAAGCACCTTCCTCTCCTTTTTATTTCCCCTATCAGTTTAATTAAATTGTAATAGATTACTTTTTAAAAAAAAATCTAGATTCTCTCCTAGCTTTCTAAGTCACTAAATACATCTTTTTGAAGACAAATTATAATGTCTTAGCAAGAAAAGTTCTGAATATAACCAGGTAAACCCAGCAACTATAGGAAAGGCCATTCAACCAATCCAACTTTAGTGACAACCTCTGGGTAAAATTGCAGAGGCCTGCTCAGAAAGAAGCATTGCTCTAAGACTGCCAGATTGAGCAAGTCCTGAAAACTACCTTTATGGTAGAAATTGTGGTGGTATGTTACATCTACTCTAAAAAAAAACAAACAGCAGAGCATTAAGAAGAGGCTGTCTCATACGTATGTAGGACGTCACATACCTGCCACCATAGTGAAATCTAAGCATAGCTTGCTTGTGTTCCAGATGGCAATTTGAGTCAAGCACTTGACCAGTCCTAATGGAAGGCCTAAGAAATAGAAGCAAAAAGAAAAAATTCCATCAGCATCCACATTTGCAATGTTTGAAAACAAAGATGCCTTTCACGTCATGCTATCAATCACCTTGCTCTTGTGTGCTATTAATCATTTAGTTTGTTCCATTGCAGAAAAGGCAAAAAACACGCAGATCTCATTTAGGCTTATCCAGTTCAACAGGGAGATCTGAAGAGAAGAATTAAGTCTGCATATGATTGAAACATACTGTCATAAGCATTTTGCCAAACACTATCTATCATCCTGGCACTGTACATTGCCACACATTTTTGTATACTATTTGATAAAGAATTTCTAGCCAATGTAACCATCTGTCATGTAAGTGAAAACAATCCCATACAAATAAAACAAGGAAAATATGCTTGCAAACCTATAATAAATTTGGTTTTCTGTAACTACGAACATTTGAAGTTTTATGAATGCCTAACCTGTGCATTATCAATTAAGAGTAAATATTTAACGAGCAGTTGGTTGTACAAAATCATATCTTAAGTCTACTTGAAGACTAGAGTAAATTATACAAAGTTTAAGGTATTTTAAAATAAAGATATGTTGACAGTGTTATTTAAAAAGAAAAACAGCTCTAAAGCTGGAAACTCAAAACTTGAAACAGTCTGATATGCATTATAATTCAATCTTGATCTAGGAGATCAGAAGGCTACTGCCAAAAAATTTATCTGTGGCAATAAATCTTCAGAACTGAAGTTAGAGTTGTTCACAGTCAATGGAGTAGAACAAAAGACAACATTTAGGGACTGGGCAATCTGCTCACGATAGTGACAGAACCAGTTTGCTACAGACAGTTTCCTTCCTCTGCTACTGAACATATTAGCAACTGTGTATTTTTAACTTAGACCTCATACTTCTGGAAATTTAAACACTACTCCACCGATATTTAAAAGTAATGGAAGACTACTCAAATTCAGTTTATAGGGTGAACACATAAGATGTCTATGTTCACTCAAAGTTTTGGTATTTTACTGAATTCAAGCTCTAAACCAAAATATTTTGGTTACAGAAGACATGCCTGAGATTTCAGAAAGTACTTAGTTATAACCTATGAAAAGTACCATAAGCCCATGTAAAGATGCTACTTATTCTTCCAAGGGACAATGAACTTGTACTCAATTTAGAGGTGAAAAATATATATCAAAGGAATATTTTATATTTGATAAAGCTATGTATCTTGTAAAATTAAATATCTAAATCCAATTCTTAAATATTGATCTTATATAATAAGAGCTTAAAAGTTTATACTGAAATGATACTACATCTGAATGAAACCCTCAGTAAACATTTATACTATTATAAGTCATAAAAAATACATGCCCTATATTAACTTTTTACAAACTACTGAAATATTTACAGGATAATGAGTTCTTTTCAGTATAAACCACTAAAATGCAGCAGACTTTAACTGATCTCTTTTGGATGCTGTACCATACAGAACATGAGTTGTGGAATACATTTTTGCTGTCCTAAAAGTCTCTAAGAATCTCTCATTGTCACTTGCAGTCATTCTCCAGTACAAAGTTAATTAGGAAGTGCTAGCTTACATTTCACTTCTTTTTAATTAAAGAAAATAAATGTTATCTCCTAGGCAGGTCAACATAAAAGAAATTAAAAACCTGAAGTTATTAGCTATTATAGTTTAACCTGCCAATGAAAATTACTTTGTAATGGTAAAAACCCCCTTCTGATATCCACTTGATACTCCTTGACAAACTAAGACATCTATATATCATGAATAAACCATGGGAAAGCTAAAGGAACTAGGATCCGCATGTCTCCAGGGTATCTGCAGAAATCCATTCCAAGTTGCTAGTGCTACACAAACTGTATAAAATTGACTGAAAAAAAACTTTCGTGGAGTCAGTAGCTGAATCCTTGCTGTCATCAGATACCTCTCAAACTAATCACTGCTATTGGTATCTTCATGAAGAATCCCAGAAAAGAAAGAGGATCTGAACTACGTATGTGTGGTATTTCCTACAGGTTACCATCTTGACGAACGAAAACTTAAAAAAAAAAAAAGTAACTAAATAAGTAATGTATTTTTTGAATGCATCAGGCTCTTCTTTATCTGAACTATGAGTGATATAGAGACTTAATCTCCCAAAAGAAAATATTCTCATTTCCCTTATTCAGGATTTTATTAAAAAATAAAGTGCAAAGAAATTGTTAAAAAAAAATTATATTCCCTATGAGAAATCCTACTTGGTGCAGAGGACTGGTGAAAGATGTTCAATACTAGCAAAACCCTTTTTGATATAATATTCAAAAATGTCCTGAGAGTCAGTGAGAAAAGTGCCTACAACCTTCAACACATTTGGAAACAAAAGTCTGGACATTTCTCAAGAACAAAACTATACAAAGGGGCCTATAGAAAGGGAAAGATGTCCTCTTCATGCATTTTGAGTTCCACCTTCTACAATTAGGCACACTACACTGAAAAAAATCATTACTGGTTCAACTTGCTGCTATGGAAACTGTACTGGGTAGCTATTCCTCTTTGGCAATGGAGATGCTCCAATTACAACAGTTGAAGGAAAAGTTAAATTCTATTTGTTTTCACCCGATCTAATGAAAATTCTTCCTTCGGCACTCACAACAATCCATCACTGTACTTCCATGAAAAAGAGTTGGAAGAGGCCTCTTTAAAACATGTCACCATTTCTTGACATTATATTTTTGGAGCGAAAAGGACAGAATAAAGCAAGTAACTTCAATTAAAAAGTGAAACAGGGAAAAGTGAAAGAGCAATAGAGGAAAAAAGAAGCAATATTATCAAAAACATAGTACTGAAAGATAGTGCCTAAGCTTAATAAAAGGCAATTTACACGGCCTGTTTAATTACTGAGCTTGAGTCATTGGTAACAATTTATTATTTTAAATCAATCTGTATATAAAAA
>VYZM01005584.1:0-26414 GCA_013398915.1 Dromas ardeola
GGTCCCTTCCAACCCTGACGATTGTATGATTCTATTATTCTAAATGGAGCAACCACTGGCTAAAATAATAGATTCAAGTATTATATGATAAAATGGACAATGTAAAAGCAAAAAGAGCTATCCGTTTTCCAACGGACTTGAGAAAGAAAACAACACATAGCCCCACACCAATGAACTCAGTGGAAGCCTTTTGGCTGACTGCAGTGACTTTTGGATAAGGCCAAAGTGTGTGAACAGGTGAATGTTAGTATGCATGGCTATTATTCAGCACCCCATCTTATTAGCATGAAGATTACTGAGAAAATGTTGGTCACCTGCTGTTTCAGCAGGGAGTTGCTGTTTAATGTTTTTGGTGGGGTTTTGATCATTTCTATTTCCCCGTCTCTTAGGTTACCTGAACTATTTTGGAATCTATTGCAAAAGAAAAGGATGGTGGGGATTGGCTGCCTGGACAGGTCTGATGAAATTTATTTTCAAAATCTTTTGAGTATGTGAAACTTGGAATTTGTCATGGGGAAGTACCTCTCAAAATTGTGCAGATGAATTCCTCTGCATGGATGGAGGAATATGGTGTGGTGTATTGCTGGAAGAAGAAATTCTGAGCAAGTGGTGAAATTTCCAAATCTTTTGTTGTGCCTTAAGGAATCTTAAAAATAGAAATTGTGTATCCTACTGAGTTGAGAGCTTCTGTAAATTGTATACCAGAAGCAGTAAAGGTAGGTTCAGGGTCTTAAAAACCATGTGGTAGTTACTCAAAAAGCGTGTTTGCTGTGATACCTTGGAAAAGTTTTGATGTACTTATTAGGAGTATATTCTAATCCCACCTGTGGTTTCTGTTGGCTCTGGTATTCTTCACTCCCTGCTTTAAACTGTTATAGAGCATTTCTGTGCATGCTGCTAAACAGGTGCCATCTATCACTTCAGAGGTGGGTGACGTTATTCCTGTGTAGAGATATATTTTGTAAAGCACTTTAGGATCCTCTGGGATGAAAGGCGCTATTTAAATCTGAGACTTTATTATTGTCTGTCCCCCTCTACAAATAAATCATCTCGCAAAGTGACTGTGGAAGAAATTACTCTTGCATAAATGAATTCATCCTGTTCTCCCACAGAGAGATGAGAAAAACTTTATAATAACTATCAAATTGTTTTACAACCAAAATATTGCAATGGTTGAGTAGTTTCCTACTTGTGACTTTGATAATGGGTTTTTGAAAAGTAACAGAAAATGTTTCCAGAAATTGAAGAATGAGATTAGCACATCTGTTACGCAGGATTCTTTGTTAAGTCAAGCTATTTCTTGTTTGGGTGATAATAGCTGTGCCTTTGTTAATTATTATTTCATATTGTCATTATTAGGCTATTAATAATTTATAGTAAAAGTTGCTTCTTTTTGCTATGTAAATGTTTTCATTCTTATTCATCAATTCTGTGTTCCATTATTAATGTGATTCATAAATACATTTCATTTAGATCCTCTTATAGGAGAAGAGATATTTGCTACTATATTTTCCCTTTTGTTTGGATGTAAGGTAAAAAAAGTGTGAAGGCAAGGGAGGATGTCCAGAGAGGTTTTAGGGGATGTACGCACACCTCTGAAACAAAGCAGAGGTATGATAATAGCTGAATAACTCTTATGTTCTCTTTGGTATATTGTTATTTGTATTTCATGATTTAACAGTCTGCCGTATTTGCCCTTTAAGTGTAATGGCTCATAGGTTTCTGGATGCGTATAATAGACAGCAGGACTGGAATGCAGCTTGCTGTATTCAGAAAAACTTGCTGAGAGATTCTATCTCTGGCTTTCCCCATTTTTCAGTGCTTTTCAAGTTACCATAACCTGTATTCTGGATAACTGTACCAGAGGAGTTTACAGAAAACTACTTGAATATCATTTCATTCTACAACTTGAAAAAAAAAAAAAAAAAAAAACCCCACAACCCAGCCAGCCAGCCAACTAAAACCTCTTGGAAGTGTTCAGGGGTTGCACAGTTGAAATGCAGTGATCCTTCAACAGAACAGAGGCTTTTGTTTGTAGGCTATTTCTGCATGTCTACCCCAGGTTGCCTATGAGTAAAATTTTGTTGCCATCTGGCTTTCCAGTGATGTACGTGAGGTGAAAAATGAAAATATGATGAGGAAAGTGGGCCTTAAATCTCAGTACCTTTCATATCAGTGCAGGCACATTCACATTCTCAAAAATGCCATTCCGAGGTTGTTTTCAGATTCATACTTGTACATTAACAAGAACTGAGAATGTGCTGAGCACTGAGGCTAGGCTCCAACTGTTACAGTCACCTCCACCATGTGATCCCTTTTAAGTTGTATTGAAACTAGTCAGGATGCGTGGACTCTGCTTTCTTTTGGAGGGATATTTCCAAACTTAATTTCTCTCGTTTACAGTTACCTTTTAATATGAAGTTTAAAAATACGCATAGTCACTTTAAGTGGCTTGTGCTTGCACCAAAATTGCGGTAACCTTGAATAGCTCATTTATGGATATTTATGTGTTTTTATGTTTTATGTGATTTTTAGGTAACACTTGTATCACCACTCATCCTGTTAACAAAATCCTTTCACTTCCTCTCCTAACGTAGGCTTTATGTTTCCTCTGTCTCCTTAAGAGCCTTTCTCTGCAGTTATTCTCCTCTGCGCAGGTCTTGCTTGGCTGAGGCTGCCCAGAGCTGTAGGCAGCGCTGTGCCCATACAGAGCCAAAGCTCTGCCAGCCCCATGCACACAGCTTCACTGCTTCCCAGACTCTCCCCCGCCTGGAAATATCAGGGCTAGAACAGCTGGGAATGATGTTTGCCTTTCTCGTGACCGCATCCCCTGTCTCCAGCTGGAGAGACACCAATTCACTGGAAATTCGTATCATTCATCTTCCTAGTTGCCAAGTTGTACCATTACTTGTGCCCGTACTACTTGAGCCTCTGCTTTGCTGTGGCAATGCCTGCCTGCATGAGGAGGGAGTAGTGATCACAACAGCCAGTGTCTAATGTGCATGTTTACATTCTGTCTTATTAAATGTCATAACGTTATTCCCGTCCTAAAATTCACCACATGTTCATGCAAGGCTTTAATCCTGTTTGATCCGGGCAATTCCCTTGGATTCTGTGGCAGCAGCAGAGTGCGTTAGCCCATTCCTAGGTTTTGTGTTAGTAATTTGAGATGAGAAAACCTGCGGTGTGAAAGGCACTTTTTGTACCACATTAGTTTTCAGGAATTCCTTATAACAATTGTTCTATCAGCCCCCACCTAACAAAAGTGAACATCAAGTTTAATGATGATTGGATTAGTATAATCTAGGCCTTACATAAGGGAAAAGTAACAAGGAGCTTCTTTAAAAAATAAAAAAAATCACACTTCCCTACCAAATACTTTTTTTTTTTATTATTACAGGTTATAAGAAGCAGAACACTGCTCTCAAATTCTGTGTTCTTGATACTTTAGGTGTTTGTAAGTCCAAGAGCAATAGATTTTAAATTTAAAGCAGGTGGGAATTAGTTTTTTGTCAGCTTAATCTGTACCGTGATACAACGCAAACAGACCCTTATCTTTTCACTGATCATTTAAAACTGCTTCGCAAAAGGTATGTTTCACTCAAAGCATGAAATAAGCAAGAATAGTCAGATTATTTACTATGGTTCTGTGACAGGCATCAGCACTTCCACCCCAAGCACTTCACTTTCATGTCAACAACAAATCATGTACACGGCCTAATAATCACATTTTAGGACAGTGTGTCTTCATGTCTCTCTCACATTTTATTTTTGCAAGCAGTGAGCTTCTTGTTTTCAGAGGATCCTCTCTTTTCTAAAGCCCTTTTTTTCTTTTCTTCTTTTCCTTCCGCTTTCCAGATTCTCACGTGATCATGTTGGATCACCTGGATAATGGCTAAGCAGGCATGGAAAAGGCAAGACTATAGCACTTGGGAAGTGATTAAGTAACTTCTCTGAGTTTCAGTTCTCTGATGAAGACCTGATTGCAAAGCAGCCTTTCCACATCCTTCCCTTTTATGCTGTCCTGGGCCCTTTTCAGTAACTTCTGCTGGCACGACACAAAGAATGGCGCTGTATTTGAGGTCCCCTTCGGGGAAAAGTGATGAGGTCTGTAGCCCATTGTCATCTCTCTCCTGTGAAAATACCCATAAGAGAAGACATCTGGGGGAAAGGCATGGAGTGGGAAGAGTTCAAAGGTCCCTTTGGAGGTTTGGTTTGTTTGCCTCAGTGTTCCCAAATGAAAGAGGGGATGTTGTGGGAGCTGAGCTCTCTCTAGAGAATCCACCACCGATCTGAGCAGTGAATGACCCAATATCATATACCATGGTGTGGATCTAGCCTAGTGGGTTAAAAATGGGATGTGCGTGTGTTTGGTTTTTGGCTGCATTATTGTGGGTTTTGTGTGACTTTAAAACACGTGGCTGTCAGAGCCTAGCAATCACCTAGCAGTCAGCTTCATTTGAAACACGCAAAGTGCCTTTGGATTTTGGAAATGCTCTGAAACTTGGTTGCCTGCATTAAGGCTTTGACCTATGCTGGTTTCCGTTGCTGGGACTGGAACGTACATGTTATGAGGCTTATCATCACAGTAGTTGAAATGCCAATATGTGAGGGAAAAGTCAACCGGAGTATTACTGTATTATAGCTTATTACTGACACGACAAGGTTATTTGTCCTTTCATATGTAAACAACATGACACAATACTGTTCATGAAAACTGGCTTAGCATTGTGAAGGAAATGCAATATCAATGGCCCTCATCTTATAATACTATGATAACTCATAGATTAATGCTTTAATACTAGTTGATAAAAGCTGTACAGTTTTAATTGCTCCCTTTCACATCTACTCCTGTAGCATAACTAACTAATGCCATCCAGTGGTAATGGTACAGCATAAATTGAATGTGTCAGGTTTGCTTACCTAGGGTTGAGCAGTGCTGTTCATTGTTCCGGCTATTGCAAAACTTAATTAACCTGAAAACCACAGTAATGAGTGGTAAGTTGTTCATTCCAGCAGATGGCAAAAGCAGGGAATATGTTTTATAATAAGTAAGTGACTGTAAGACCTCTCTCCTAGTTATGTAAGACCAACTAGTCAAGCTGGGCAAGACTGACTAGTTGGGAGTGGGTAGGAGGGGAGTGTTGAATTTTGAAACAAATTTATTTGTCACCTATGTTTCTACTTTACTGTACAGAACTTAGAAATTATTGAAATTTTGACAGCATGTTTCACTCCAGGTGAAAGCCCAAGGTGTGGGTTGGTTTAGGTTTGTGGGTTTTTTTGTTTTTTTTTTTTCATGAGAGAACATTCCTAATAAGAAAAAAAAACCCTCAGATTTGGTTATTTCTGCCTAAAATGTGCTCATATATTCAAGAAATTAGATCTGTTTTCTATTATCAAACTTGTGGGTGTGTCCAAGACTTTACTGTCTATAGAAATATCTAAATCTTTTGTGTCGTCTTCGTGGAAAAAATGGCTCCACTCTACATTCTTAGTGAATGCAAATGACTTTGAATTTTGAGTAATTCTGCATTTTGCTGCAGGGTTTTCATCCATCTCTAACAGGCACTAATTGCTGCTGCTGTTGTATTCCTTGCAATTTCCTCAACCCTTGTATATACTGGGAAAATTATCCATTGCTGACACCAGTGGTACAACTGAACTAAGGATGAGCGTGTTTTAACTGCACAAGCAGCCAGCAGAAAACAGTTGTGATGCTGAACCTTGGGTTTCTGAAGTGATGGTAATCCTGGCTTGTTCTTGACCACACATGCTGAAAAATAACATTTCTTAACAGCTCTGTTCTGTTCTTGTTAACACATGATGTCAGCAAAAAAGGACGCATTTTTTCCTCCTGTAAATGCTAGCTTTTTCTTACTTTGCCAAATTTGGACAAAATGCCCAAATTTAAGTATATCTAACCCCAAAATCTTATATAAAATTAATTTTAACCCTTATTTTCAACTTTATCCATATCTGTAAGCAGTATAATAACCAATGAATATTCACTAGAGTAAATATTTTGGAAATTACGCTTCAAATTTTATCAGGAATAACCAAGAATGGCAGCAAATACTGCTCAAATTTCATTGTTCAACCACATTGGTTGAACAGAGTGTCTGAAGCTAACTATAGAGTAAAAACCTTTTATTTAGTGCCAACCTTATGAATGTTGATCATTCAGTATTTGGTGAAGCAGGAAGCTAACTTTGCATGCTAATATATCAAAGTGTTTAACTAGCTGCTGAGTCAGTATTTTAGACACTGACCTATTTCAGACTTCATATGTGAACATACATACAAAATTGAGGCTGTAAACCATTGCTTTTTTCAGGCCTGGCTTCAGTGACAGAAGGGATGACTGCCTGAAGCTGCTTGCCTTTTACTTTCTGTGCGGAAGTTTACTCTCTCCAATAATTTAGCAAAGCTTTTCAAGGTCTTAGTTTAGGTAATTTAAACAGGTGATCTGAGACAGTCTGGTTAATTTTTGCCTTAAACAAATGAAGTGATTCATATGAACTCCACTCCCAGCAGATCAAGAGGGTCATTAATGAGCACTTAGGGGCAGTAACCTCTTCCACAGGCACATCTGGATCTTGAAGGGAACATCTGCTCTCCATCTCTGGCTCACTGGTATTAAACAGCTTGAGATCTACTGCATCAAAAGCAGAGACTGAACTACAAACCAGAATTTCTGACTGGCTCCTCTGCTCTTAATCCTTCTCCCAACTTGCTTATACAGAACCCTACAAAATCCAGACAGGCAACACCACCGTATGATGCTATGGCACAAAGATGTGTCTGGTAGTGACATTAATCAGTATTTCTTCTTGCTCTTGTCCATGCCTCATGAGGGACAAAATATACACACACATTAGAACCTGGCTGTTTATAATATTTTGGCAGAAATGCTCAGAATCTAATAAGAGTATCCCAAATAATATGAGTACCAATGGCACACATGCTGCCTAATAATTTGCATGGGCTAATAATGAAATTCTGTTTCTTTTGGACTATAGCCCTAAAAAAATAAAGAGCGCGTATTGGGTTTTTTCTGCATGAAAACAACCACCCAGCACTGAATGCTAAAACAGAATTATTTCCATTATGTTTTGCCTCTTATTGTGGAAGATGCAGTGTGCAGAGTTTTTTTTTTTTTAAAAAAAAAAAGCCTGAATTATTTGTATAAGCAAAAAGGTCACGAGTGATTTTTCCTGCCAACTAATATCTATTGCCAAAAAAAATATTCTGTTCAGACTGAAGTATATTAAAAAACTTTGACAGCACAGAAGACCTTTATCTGGGGGGGAACAATGTTAATTATGCCACACTGATTTAATCTCACAGAGACCTGGTGCATAATTTAAAATTCATACTATTATTAATTTGCCAGGTACGTTTTACAGCCATCACATTTAAGAAAATGCAAGTGCTGCCATTGCCAATGAATCCTTAAACATTTTGCAGCATGGGGGAGTGTGTGTGTTTGGTTTTTTGTTGTGTGTTTTTTGTTTTTGTTTTTTAAATCTTTTTCAAGTAATATTGAAGAGACCTTTGGCACAACAGTGAGCTGGGAATTGCTGCTGGCTGGCTGGAATACAGTGCAGGGCTCTGTGCTGCAGGTAACTCCCTCAGCTCCTGTGCTAGCTTACTCAAACACTGCATGGGAAATACACCAACAGCAACAGCTGTAAGGCAGCTTATTTACTACTCTGCAATAGCATGTAGGCAACTTCTAAGAGGTAAAACTTTGCTATTCTAGAGAAGCCTGTCACAGCGTGATACCAAAGGCTGAATTCAGTTTTTCATGTAAAGCAGAGACGTAATCACTTCATTAAAAAGTATACTTGAAATTGTGACGCTTGCTTCTGGAGTATATGATCAAGTAAATGCCATAATTACTTTATGAATTAAAGTACCATTTTAATTAATATGAAAAACAGAAATGTTTTCTGTTCCTAAAGATCTCAGTTCAAGCACTTTATCTTAGCACATACCTTGACAAATATATAAAATTTGACAAGCTGGTGCAATCTATAGTTTAAAATGGTGTTATTAGTGGAAAAAGAGCTCAGTTCAGACAGTAAAAGGCACAAACTGGAAAAAATTCTTATTCCATGCAGGGTAAAAAATACCATCGATAAAAACCACTAAGCTCCCACCAAAGAGAATGTGAATAAGTGTATTATTAATGTACAGGATAAGTTCAGGGTAATGCACCTGGTGAAAATCGTTAGGAACATAAATATAGATAAGAAGGAAGTGAGTAGGTTGTGGGGGTTTAGGGGATGACCAGCTGAAAAGGAGAGTGCGATGTCATGTTGCTTCAGAAAGGGCAGCACAGCAGGGGAGCACACAAGCACCAGTAAGACTTGCAAGATAGAAGAAGTGTTCAGCTTGACGATGGTTTTGGTGTCTAGTGTTGGGCTCCCTAACTGCTTGCCTCTTTCATGTTTTTATCTGCCATCTGTTGACCTTTCTGTGGTGGTCATTGTTTTCCACAGATACACTCGGAGGAGGAAAAATCTTCACAGTTTTTATTGTAGGTTTTTGGGTTGAGTTGTGGTTTGGGGTTTTTTTTGTTTGTGGTTTCCATCCCCCCCAACCTGATGATTGAGGAGATTAATGCACTAGATAGTTGTGGTCTGCTCCACTGCAGTGAGTGCCATTAGCTCTGTAATTTGAATGACTACTTTTTGAAAATCAAAATTTAAAACAGCCCAAAGCATATGCAGTTAGAAATGCATCCTAGTAGTGGAATGTGAAGGTCGACGGTATTAAATGTGAATGTACTTGCATAAATAGGAACTAAGGGCTAGACAAGCTTTTTAAGACTAAAATTTCCAAGGAGGAGTTACAGATAGTGGAACTTGAGCATCAACAGACATACCAAAAAGTGCAAGTTCTCCTTTCTTTTTAAATATAAGAGGATAGATTCTGCAGGATAGCGTTAACATGAAGATAAAGCTCACTTGGGCAATATCCCTGTACCCAATATAATTTTTTTTTCATATTTTTAATATCTTGATAGGGCAATATTTCCATTACTTGATCTCTTTTTCACATCTTGTACCACTCTGGGAATGCATGTCTGTTCTATGATCAGTATTCTCTGTCCTATTTCTAGGACTTGGCCACATCAGAAGAGATCATACAACCTGGCTAGTGAAGCTGCTGAGAATTGGATGTAAGTGAGGATAAGTTCTGCCCTTTGGTGTAGATGGTCTAACTGGTCATCTATGGACCATGGTCCTCCGACTTCTAAGGAGGTAGAGAGCTAATGTTAAGGATTTTTTTGATGTGTCTTTCCCTTGTCTGCAAAAGGGAGCATCATGCAGTTCAGTTGAAACAGCTGAAATTGCATCAAAAGAAGGGAGCTTTCAGCTGCGGCAGAGCTCGTTCCTCATGATGTTGTTTCCACCCTGGCCCTGCCACAAGGACATAACCAGAGCATATGTTGCTGAGATTTTTTTGTATCAGCTGGCTTCTCTCGAGAAGGTCCTATGTTTTATTGACCTACAGTGGGGCTGTCATGGAATCATCACAATGATCACGACATATAACAAACTTATCATTATTCATGTACCAAGAAGATCTTAGCACAGCAGGGAGTTCAGGCTTTTCAGATGCTAAACAATGTAAACACTGACAAATAATTTACTGTGAACATCTCATCCAGTTCTGTTCTGGTCCTGGGAAAAGGACAGTCTGTGCCCTGGTCATTCACATTCCTAACACAATGAGAGTTTTGCAGAAGTAACATTTAAAAATTATCCTTGAAATGAATATAATTCCTAGCTTCATCCTTAGAACAGGACAGTGCTATCTATGTCTGCCTGGTTCCCCACTCCATCAACTCCACAAAGATTCATAAGCAGGTGAGAAAGGTGTCCTTTTCATTAGAAGAAAGCACAGTGTGCAGAATACAGGTGCTTGCTCATGGCAACAAATGAGGACTCAAATTCATGATGTGAGAGTCAAAAATAACCACACTGATGCACTTAATCATTTACTGCCCTACTTAATCATTAGGCTGTACAGCCACAGAGTTCTATAATTTGTGACATAGTAATGAATTAATTGCAGTCATCAGGCATTTCTTCCCATTTATTTAAACAGTATGAAATTGCTCGCTGCTATTTATATTAACATTCTTCTTTTACATTTCTCTATCTTCTACATAGTAATATTGATACAAATATTTCCTTTTGCCTGAAATATGCATCTCTCAGGCCAAACCACATTAATGCTCCTATTGTACAGCTGTTAAATAAGCAGCCCAAAGCCCTACATTTAGTTGATTTACATATATAAAAATGCAAAAATGCACAAAGGTATTCTTCAAGCTTTTGTCATATTAGTTCTGGCTTCTGAAAATAAAGACTTAGGTGTTTTTAATTCTTCTTCTTCTTCTATCTTAAGCTGGGATGTTTTACAGTTGATTTGGCATATAAAAGCAATTTTGTCTTTTCTTTTTCCTCCTCAAATATTCTCTGCTGAATCAATAAACATCTATAATTTCTGACAAGGTCACTTAATTATCAGCGGTGCTGGCTGAGGAAGAGCTGCCTTATCTCTGTTGCTTCTGCTTCTTTTGTGGAGCTGAGCATTACTGAAAAGCCTCATGCGTGTTCATTAATTACTATTCAGAACCCAGCCTTAGTGCATGCAAGCATTTTGCCTTCCTTAAGATTTGCTTGTCATTATGAGTGGATTATCTCTGTGTTAAACTTCTATCTCTCTAGTGTGCCAGTCCCCCAAAGATACCAAGTTTGAAAAACGAAGATAAGCAAACAGTTTTAAACCCCCCAAATAATAGGAGTAGATGGACATAAGGGAACGAAACAATGTACAAGAAAATGAAGGGAGGTCAGTTTCTCTTCACTTGTCTTTTCTTTCTTTAAGGAATAAGGAAGAGGAGTGGTTTGTGTTTAAAGTTCCAGACTGTGACTTTGGAACTTCAGATTCAATTTCCACCTTCATAACGGATGTCTTATGAGACTCTGGGCAAAACATTAATTCTTCTTGTGTCTCATTGCCTCGTCTTTACTACAGGGATAATAATCTTCCTTTCATCCACACTAGTCAGGTTACCAGCTTTCTGTAGCTGAGACATCTGTGTTAAGTGCACGTTATGCAAGTTAAGATGGGGACTCTGGATGTCATCAAAATAAAATATAAGTTGATCTATTATTAAGATTCAACTGCTGGTATAAAGTACTATAGAATGAAAGTATTGCCAGCCATTTACATGTCTTAAAATAAATAGCTACATGTGGTCTCTTCCTCCTCCCCATCCATCTTCTGTTCCCTGCCAAGCACATTTCAAGCAGTGAAATCAGCAACAGAAATCAGCCCAGAGATTGTCTCTCTAAGAGCTTTCTG
Source organism: Dromas ardeola (assembly GCA_013398915.1). Lineage (NCBI taxonomy): Eukaryota > Metazoa > Chordata > Aves > Charadriiformes > Dromadidae > Dromas > Dromas ardeola. The sequence goes on from VYZM01005584.1 coordinate 11,389, forward strand.
CTTGGGCATGGGTTGGTGTCCAAATTATTTGGAACCAGCTCACAAAAAGACTTGGGAATTGTTTTGGATAGTTACAGGAAGCCTTCTGCTCAGTGTACAGCTGTGATTCAAAAAAGGACAAAAAATACTAGCTACTATGCTAAGAGGACAGAAAACAATATGATGCCATTATAGACACAGACGGAGCAGAGAGACCAACCTTACACATTAGGAGATGCTGATTTCAATAGAATTCTTACTTGCATAAAATTACAGTTCTGGTGAATCAAATGATATATTACAGATCTCATCATTTTATTCCCTTCTCCATCCAAAGGGAAAAAAGGTCCTACTTAAATAAACAGTTTCCCTATGAAATGAGGTTGAAAAGGATTAAGACTGTTATCCCAGTGGAGAACCTCATAAAATAAGATTGTATAAGAGGTATGCAAAATAATACACAGCGTGCAGAAGGAAACTCCTATTTACCCTTTCTTATAATACAAGGACAAGTGAGATGGATCACTTACAAATTTTTAAAAGGCTAAAAGGAATCAGGTTTTTTACACAAAGAAAATTTACCCTGTGGGACAGATAAGGGCTTAGTAGGATTCAAAAGGGATTAGACATTTGTATGGATAATAAGAACATCCACAGCTACGTTAGATAAGATTACAGAAGGGGAAAAAAGATATAAGCACTCCTGCTTCAGGGCATCAGGCAATTACTGATAGAGATAGACAGAGATTTTCCAGTGGAATATTCTTCCCCTGGAAAATGCCTTTTTGTGAAGCACGGGTATCGTGCAGTGATGTGTTACTGTCAGTAAATCTTCTAATGGATTCTGCGTCAAAACCTGCTTTTCTGGTTTCTTGGCAACTCAGGACTGAGTCAGGAAACTTGAGGGATATGTTGTAGAATGGTCTTTTGGCTAATCTGTTTGAGATGGTAGATGTCATTCATAATACTAAGTGCAATGACTAGGAAAACATTCTACGCCATTTGAGGTGTTAAAAATATCTCCGTTTCTTCCCAACATGGAACTGCAGAATTTTTGTAATTTTTAGATTTTGCTTGGAACATAAACTTCATCTTTCAGCCTCAGAATCTGAGTTGAAAACTTCCTCAGGCTTGAGGAAGTTCATGTTACTGAACTTCTTGACATAAGGACCTGGTAGTGAGCAGTGGACCTGGAGACATGCTTAGTTTAAATGAGGTGGTTCTTCTGTTAAGAGATGTTTTGTTTGATGATTGGCTACAGACTAAACTGGGGAGTTTTGTTACAGATGAGTGATTGCAGGTGGAAGAGAGAACTTCACCTTGAATTCAGATTACTACATTACTGAAGACAATAAGTAATGATATTTTACAATTATATAACCTCTCTCATCCCTGTGCATTTAAAAATTGTTCACAGAATTTCTGAAAATATCACCAAGGAAAGGTTTCTATTCTGGGACGTGGCCGTTCTCAGTTTGCACTGTCTAACACTGGTAGGGTGGTGATTCTGGCCAAATCCCTATGCTTTCTGTTCTTCATGTTCATTTGCTGCTCTATTTTCTTGCCCATTTTCATCTGGTCTTGTAACCTCCCACGTGATGCTCAGTTCATTCTGTGAAGTCAAAGTTTTGTTTTTCAGATCTTTGTAACACTTAGCAATGATAAATGGATAGCAGTGTAATCTCTCCTGGTTTAAGCAGGAAAAATTATGGCTGCAGGGACAAGTCTTAATTTTTAATGTATGCTCTTCTACAGATTACAGTGTTATTCATTGTAAATAATTAATGCCTGGCCAAGATCTCACCGAAATCTGTTGATTTTGGTTGTTTTTCTTTTTAGTTGAGGTTTTTTTAATATTAGAAGAAAGTCAGAGAAATGGAGAAAGGTAATTATATAGGATAATTGCTTTAAATGCTTTTAGATCTAAGCTGCTAAAAGGCTAGCTGTGTAAAAGGAAAGTAACCATGATAAATACAGCATGAAACAATAGAGAACTCGGGCAGAAAAAGAGTCTGGGACAGTTGCATAAGACATTTTTGGCAACAATTCCATGTAAATCTCTCAAATGAGTACAGGTACTTAATAGGCAATTAAAAAGACAGCCAATGTAAATGAATTAATAGCTGACTCTTAAAATCCATTAGCTGCTCTGTAATTAATAGAAAATTATAAAGGAAATAAATGCTTGCTTACAGCCTTATTAAGATCTGAACATTACATCTTAGTCTGAACTGATTGGGATGCTAAAAAATTCAGGGGAAAATATGGAAAGCGCAGTTAAATACTTGCCAAATCTCAGCAAAATTTCAATAATGTGCAATCACATTCTGTATTTCAGAATACTTATGCACGATGACATTCAGAATGTTTGAATGTAGGTACTGGGATATCGCAGTCCTGCGGGAAGTGGGATGGCAATCATAAATGAAGTTCAGTAGTCTAAGGTAGAAGACCTTATGCATTATTCAGTTAGCCCGGTAATAAATTAACTGCTACATAAGATCAGAATCAGTCTTTGGTGTCCTCATACTGTTTAGCTCCATGACATGCCCATCCATATACCAAATTCAACTTCATTTTTTTATTCACAGGTTTAGTTCTGGGCTTACCTGTAACAGTTCAGCAGATTGTTTGGCTTTCAAACTGGTATTCCAGCTCAAAGTTTAACACAACTTCTAGTACAGTAGTTGCTCAGGTATCAGAGGTCAGGGCTCTGTAATACTTTCTAGAAATATTCTGTCCTTTGTCAAAATTTGAGTATGAACTCTTGGAGCAACCACTGCCCATTACTGAGTGCAAGTAAGTGCAATGGGGTTCTGGTAGGAGCTGGCAGCTGTAATACAAATAGTGTCATGATGGCAAAGTGACTTCCATAGCTGTCAAAATGTACATATCATTCATGTCATCTGAGTGGATTGCATGATGGCTGACATTGTTATGCACATATTACTAACGCAAAAAAAAAAACCAAACCCAAACCAAAAAAACCACCACCAAACCCCAAAAAACCCCCCAAACCCCAAGAAAACCAAACAAACAGAAAAAGAAGCAGATTGATTTTAGCTGTGAGTTCTCTTGGGAGCTTGGAGAGCCTAGATCCCACTTCAAATTTAGTTCTTTTGACAGTAATAATGCACATTTTGTATACAGTCGTAATAGCCTGTATGGGAACAGAGCACTTTGCAGATGCTGCATGACTTAAGACACAGAAAGTGAATGCTGATTGAATAGAGCTTTTAAATGGCGTTCTGGCCTCAGAGCTGCTTTTTATAGATGTTAGTTGCCCATCTGACCTGTATAAAGTTGTTGATGTTTCCCTGGCAAACAGCTTGATGCAGCTAAATTAAAGGTAACCTAGTTCATATCCAGCATTCAGATCAAGAATAATAAGAAAGAATGGCAGGGAAATAGCAAAAATCATTTTCGGAGTAAAGGATAGAATAAGGAACATTCATTTCAAGGGAAATACCTGTGCAACTTCTGAAGTGATCTGCCGTGTTTATCTTGTGCATTACATCAGAGCAGAGGAATGTATGAGTGAGCTTGAGTTCATGCATAGTTCTAAGTGTCTCCTGAGAAGTTCCATGAATTTTAGAATGGACGAACTTAAAACTGAATAAATGTTCGAGTCTTTCTTCAAGATCAAAACTATTTTAAGTACTGTGATACCGTATTGCAGCACTGCAGTATTGCACACAAAATTTAAGATGCAGATGAGATACAGAATTTTCAGTTAGTCCATTCCTGGAACAGAATGTACAATAATATCAGTATCAGGAATTTTTGAACATGCAAACAGTAGCAGGTCTGCTTTTCTCCTTCCCAGGTATGTTCGCATGTATTCAACAGGTACCCTTTCAAAACGATTTTTGCTTAGCCTATGACCATCTTGGAGAATGGCAATCAGAACTTTTGGACTTCAGAATCAGGCAACTTTCTTTCCATCTTCAAGTATTTAACCCTCTGCCTGTTTTGTCAGTGCTCATAATCATGGAGTTTGAAATTAAATTTTGATATTGCAGTTTCAGATTTGCAGTATGTTGATTGGAAGATATCCATTCCATCTGTAAAGGAAAACTGAATTTATGAGTTCACCTATCTGTTTAAATTGTATTTAGTATGGTATTATAGTATTCTATTATAGTTAGAGATTGAAATCAGGTTTTGCCAACTTATTAGTATTGCAAATTCATTACTAATATTACAGTAGTATCTGATAGTAATGTTACCTCTTTCAGATTGTTCTACAAACATTTATCTGAAGGGAAAAGTACTAACTCCATATGGTCTTATACAATCTTTGCTAAAGCCTCCATCTTCTTTTTTAAAATACTAAATTGCCACATGCAAAATTGATCAGAATAGGAAGTATTTCTGGTGCCGATCACTCAGCATGTGGGTAAGTGAGACATTGTTTCTAGCATCACTCAAAAATAAAATGCTATGGTAAAGTACCATAATAATCTCTTTTCAGCACATATTTGCTTCCCTCAAGGCTACACAAATGGTTTCAAAAGCAGCAAAAATGTCATACTGAAAAAATAGCACCTTTTCATATTTCTCTTTTTTTTTCTTTTCCTTACTTATTTTCAGATAATGAGTGAAGAGCAAATGCATACAAAACCACCGTTCTCTGCCTATTTTGAAACAAATCTTTTCTTTTTTTTTTTTTCCCCAGAAAGCATCTTTTTATGCAGTAGAATCAAGAAGATGATGTTTTTTTCCTAAAACTACCTTGACAAACTAGTGGAATATATTTAGGGATTTGGAAGCTCATAAGAAAAGAAAAGGAGAGAGCCAGAGCCATCTGAGATTTTTTTTTTTAATTTTTTTTTTTGCATGTGGAGGTGTTGAAAAACTGTACTTACACTTAGTATTTCCACTTTATCCTTTCATATTCTTTTTCAAGTCACAAAGTTTCTTCAAGGATGACTGACCTTATAAGAGACTTTTTGAAATTAAACATTTTGGTTAGAAGCTGTGAATGTTTTAACAATCAACAACAGACCAACACAAAGATCCTCCTGTCATCTTCATAAGTTCTCTTTTCTAATATTACTTAGTCTTCATGGTGTTATACAGATGTAAAATTCTTAGATGTAAGGTGTAAGGTTGAACTACAAGTTTTCAGTCATTGCCAGCTGAGAAAGCTGCGGTTTTGTCTATCCAAAACTTTTGAAAGTTTTGCTGACCTTCTCTGGTCAAGTGTCTCTTAACCTGATCTGAGTGATCTCCTTTTAGATCCTCCTTTCTTCCATAAACTGTACCCTATGTCTGTTCAGTCTCTATAAAACTGTACAAAACAATATGGATTCAATTTTATAGTAAGTCATTGTTTTTCTACCTTTAGTAATTGTTAGTGATGGTTAATTGAAGTCTAACTTTTTCACAGCATCCATAAATTTACCCAGAGCAGGCTAGCAGGGGTAGCAAAGGGCTGGAGTCCCAATGAGCTAGGGTAAGTAATCATATAAGCTACCCAAGTTCCAAACAAAAGAGAGGGAAAACCCAATACCTTGGGGATAGAAATAGAAAGATTAAAAAGTGTGTCAAAAATAATATAGGTCAACATGGCTAATGTGGAGGTTGAGAGACTTACAGACCTGTGTGGGAAAAGGGTTGGAATCCATAGTTGGAATATCTTCTGAAAACTTTCAATTGCCCCTCCAGTCATAGCTTTTTGTGTAGTTACTGCCAGCACATAAATGTTATAAGTTCTGTAGGGTCTTATGGCTACAGGTCACACACAGACTCTCTAGGTGGAAAGAGAATAAAGGCAAGAAAAACTGAAAGGATGAGGATAGTGGTGGTAGAAAGAATATATGAACAGAAGGAAGTGTTGCGAAGTTAAAAGGATGCAAAGAATTGTAGCTGCATCTGAACTACCTTCTGTTGTTGAATGTGAAAGCCAAGGTCCCGGCGGGTTTAGAAGTGGCAGAGTGAAAGTTGCCTTAAAGTCCGTCCTGAACAAACTGGAGAGTCTCATTTATCTTGGACCTCATTCTCTTGCCACACGTTTGAAACAGCCCTAATCCTGCAGCCCATACGATTTCTGTGCCCCACTGAAGTCCTTCATTTTCACATGCTTTCTTTCATGGATTTACATAAAGTTTCAAAGCGGCAAAGAATTTTACACAAATAATCTGTCAACTCAACAGATCTACCTATTGAGCAGCAACACTGGGAGTAGCTCTGCTGATTTCAGCTGGACTATTTATGTTTTGAGTTGCTCAAATCAGTCAAAACTATACAGGCAGCAGAACTTTATCAAGGTAGGAGTTGACTTGCAATGCGTGCTTACAGCAGTAGTTAAAAAGAAAAATTGATCTCAAATTATGAGGTGCTGACATGAAAATGTTCAGAGGCACCAGTTGATTTTTTTATGGGGTAAGTTTCCCCTACCTTCTGAAAGCATGTCTAAATGTGATCTGTGTTTAGTTCTGCGTTCCCTATGCCTTTGGGAAATTCATATCTACAATTTATATAGCCTCCATCTAGCCTGGACAAGCTCGTAAGTTAATAATAATAGTGTGCGAGAGGTGGTAGAGTGCACGTGGTATGTTACATTGGTGAGCACTCTAGGAGCATTACAAACAGAGTAGAGAGCTCTTTCAGAAGTTGCTGACAGTCTTGTATTGCACACAGTTCAATAAACATTGTCCCAGATGCTTGTACAAATCTCTGGTGCACAGCTCTGGTATAAATGGCACAGTAATTAGAAATCTGTCTTAAAAAATATCAAGCCTGGTTGATGGGCATTAATCTAAACAACTCTAGGGACTTCATTTTATGCTTTGCTAGTTCTTTACAGTGTTAACCCTTGTCTCAGCTTCAAAAACTTCAAAACAAATCTTCTGCATGACCAAATCATCAAAGGTTGTGTTATAAAGTGTGTACTGAGACCTCTGTGGGAAGTTTGCAATTAAACTCAAAATAAAATAAAACCCCCTTGGCTTTTGAAGTTTGTTGCCAACCAGAATGAATGACAGTGATTAAAAGAATCATAATGGTAGTATATTTTTACCCAAACATTTCAAATGATTAGCTGGAGTTTATGGAAGGTCTCAACCTCATGTGTAGTCTTGCATTAAAGTCATGATGCTATATTGTAAAGCAAAGCAATAAAAGTACATCTCTTTTACCAAAACTTTTGAGTTTGTGAAAATAATATGAATGGGCATAATAATAATAATAATAATATAAACATTTGCAATTTCCCCCCTTGTCAATCAGCTACAAATATTTGCCTTTTTAACAACAACAACAAAAGTTAACTGAAATAAGCTAAATGATGAAACTAAAAGCCACAACTGTAGTTACTTAAGTAGTCACTGAAGTCCAAAGTGAGCATCAGAGAAAAGAATGCTCCTCGATTTGTCAAAAGCAAAATATAGTTAATAAAGAATATATATCCAGATTATTTTCTTTGTCAAAGAAAGAGCTGATCAGACTTCCTAAAAAATAAGCAAATAAGATTATCAGTAAACCCAGTGATTTTTTTTTTTTATAGCCATACATCTGAGGGCAGGAAATCAATCACTCTGTGTGAACTCCAAAAAGGGTCATTTGGCAGGGTTGTTTTCATGCAAGAAAAGCCCGTATTTAAAACAAGAAAAATTTAGGCTTCCCCCTGCTTGTAAACATATGTTCATGCTTGCACCCTAACATTTAAATACTTGAACCTATGTGAGTTAATAGATAAGCTGCAGGTAGCAGACCACCAGTGGAGAGAAAATGTATTTTGTATATTAGACTTAAAAGATCAAATGAGGGGTTTTTGTATCCTTCCTTAGTCACCCAAAGTGAGTCATTTCAAAGTAACAGAATAGCCACAAGACAATTTTGCGGTGTGGAATGCTGATTAAAAGCAGCCCTGATCTTCCACAAAACATAATTCAGAGCTTGCAGAGGAAAAAAATTGCTTCCAATTACCAGAAAACCAAGTTAATTTCAATATTTTTAACCAAACGCTGTACGGATTATCCAGTGATAACTGTTTACATGACAGAACTGGAGAAAGAAGCCATTGAAGAAATAGTCAAATATTTCTCAAAGCATCTCAGATTATGTCATCAAGGCAGCAGCAGGAATGAATGTTTTTGCGAGAAGGTCAAATGTAAGGTGCTTGCCTATGGATTATGTTTACCCTGGACTTTGTACTGGTGAACAAATCCTTTGTCTTTTAATTTTTTCATTCTCATATCCTCTTACAGAAACAGTTATGTTCTCTCTGTTCTACTCGCCAGTCTGCTTCAGTTCCACAGCTTCCCACACTTAGAAGTGGTGAGCACCCATACAGAAAAGAGCAGATACAGTTTCAAAGGAAGCTTTGTTAAGACATCTTTGAAAGCAACAGGGAAAAACAGCCACAAGGTTGTCAGCTCCTACATGGCAGTGACACTGTAACAAAATACACCAAGCCAATTTTTCTGGTGAAGTGCCTGTTTCTCAACCTATGCTCTTGGGCTTCTTACATTTAGCCGAAAAGATGGAGATAGTTCTCTCAGTGTCAAGGGAGCTATGCTGACTTACAATGGCCACTCTCATAAGGAAGCATAGGTGTGGAAAAACAAGTACTTGTAATGAGCAATATAGATTTTGGCCACCTCTCTCTGCCCATCTGCATTTGAGTCTACCCAGGACACCCCTGACACCAGCAGAGAGACCACTGCTCTGCTTGTCTCTGATGTGAAACATGTATATCCTTGGCTACTTTGCATTTCTGTAGTAAGTTGGTATGAGGCTTATCTTCCTGTGAGAGGGGTTTTTGTTACATAGAGCTGAACTCCAGCTGAAGTTAATATTTGCTCAGCATGCTGTTCTCCGCTCACACACACTGCTCAGATGTTGGGATGCTTATGGCAGCTAATTTAGTCTGAAGTTCTGGACTGATGTGTTTATGTGTCATAAAACTTGCAAAAGACTTCATTCTTTTTCTCTCTTTAATTTTCCTGGAAGTGTTTTGCATCATTACAAGACTGGCATCAGCATCTCTAAACGTAGCTGTCTGTGTGATAGGGTCTAAATTTATCTTCTTGAGACAGGCTGGGTTCAGGTACTATATTTGGGTGGATGCAGGCTGATCATGAGGTACAGGGGGCTATGTGCTGCATCAGACAGCGGTTGGGTGTAGGAAGAAGAGCCACCTCCTTGTCTACGCCTGCAGATATCCTACAGAAGCCAAACATACCAGAATTTTTATGTTTCTACAGCTTTCCACCTTCCCCTTCTGAGCTCATACTATTACACAGTCATCCTACTGCAGCGAAATCCCTGCTAGAATTCTGCTAGTCACAGTGCACTTGTTCACTTGTATAAACAAGACAATATCTCTCCTTTGTTGTACAAAGGTGTTAATAAATGCCTGGATTTGAATTAAAAAGTGATAATGGAAAACAGAGACCCTGATGTGTCAGTCCTTCTGATGCCTACGAAAAAAAGTCTGATGTCTCAGGCATCCCAAAACAGCTGTATGTGAGCTGACCAAAAACTCATTTATAAAACAAATCCTGAAAAGCTTACTAGGGAGGAGAAATCTGTGCCAGGTGGATAAGGAGGAAATAACAACAAAAGGTTGAAATAAACATGGGAAACAATTTTTAAAGGTTGCACCAAAAGAGTAAACCAGGATTGCAAGTGAAGTCTGGCTAATTAGAAGAAAAAAAAAAATAGGTGTATTCTTCATTTTTTTTCTGTATTTAATCAGAGAACATTGAACACTGTAAGTGGAAGTTCTCTATTCCTCTCCTTCCCGGAATGATCTTACCTGTAGTTTGCTTTCTGTAACAGATTTTTCAGTGGTTCTTAATTCAGATTTTGTAGTAGCTGAAAGGACTGAATATTGCAAATGCTCCAAAATTCTTCCCTTTAAAGAATCTTGATCATTAATATTTGCTTGCTGATACTAGTAGGAGCCTGTTAATATCCTTGGAGTACCTTTTGTTTGGCAGTGGTGATAGGAAAATCCACCCCAAGGTGTATCTGATTGAATAACTATTCAGACGTGATTAATTATGTGGGCATCCCAGCTTTGTGAAGATCTACAAAGCTAATTTTCAGCTGAAACAAACATTGAAGCCTCTAACACATCCCATATCTGGCGTGGTGATCACCGCCTTGCTGCCTTGTGTCTAGACCTGAGTGACTGTTGGGTTCTCTAATGTAACAGGTAGGACAGCCCCAGGCTGCTACCACAGTGCTCTTTCCTTCCCTCCTGCTGGTGTACAGCATTCCCTCACCCACTTCGCCCATCTCAGACTGGGGTCAAAATAATCTGCACGGGTGAGATGACTTATTTCTTGCAAGCTTCTACATTATTTTTCCTTTGGCAACCAAGAGCGTCACTGCTGAAAAACCTCGTAAAGCAAAGTGAGTTTTAACCCAAAATGATTCCAGGCAAGATGCTAATTCTTCCATTAAGTTCTGGCCAGTTCTTCTTTTAATTAACTGAAGCAAGACTGAAGAGTTGGGGGATGAAAAATGCTATTAAGCCTAAAAATCCTATGTTGAACTTAAATTCTAACCTTCAGACATTTTTATTTTTTTACATTAAGAAATTGAGTCACAAGCACAGTGCCAGCTGTAATTACCAGCACCCATTACAGGGCCCAGGGAGAGCTACCACTTAAGGAGATTGCTGTGGTGCTGGAGCTGGTCAATGGGAGCACTTGTCATTGCCCTCGCTGCAGCTCCTTGCAGAGCTCATCACTCCGGGGCTCGTATCAGAACCTCCTCAGGCTGCAGTCTTGAAGAAAACCACATGTAGGTGTTATCACTAGGCTATGCTGTTCATCTCTAGAATATTTGGAGTTGGTTTTACTTCTTCCTTTGATTATTTCCTTGCAGTTTGTCTATCTACAGCACTTCTGAAATTTTCTGAAAACTCATCCTTCCTGCTGTGCTCCAAGTCCACCATAAGGTTAGGTATCGTGCTGTGTTACACCCAGGGAGGGTGATGGGATCGAGTCTCTGTCCCGCAACCCTGAACGAGTGGGGTTCCGCTTCTGAATTTCTCTCTCACACTTCCTTTGTGATTTTGAGAATTTCATTCTGCTCTAGTTGAGTATTTGTTAGGCAGGATTAACAATCCAAGCAGATTAAAAATTGTATGATGCATCATTGTTTCCATCAGAAATCTTAACTTTAGGGGGGAAAAAGAGTCTGACTGACTGCATGCATGTCAGATAACTTCACTATAAAATAAAATGAAGTATTTTATTCTATTTTGACCTTTTTCTTAATGGAATATCTAATATTTGGTTTAATTATGCTTTTCATTTCTAAATTATTTTAATTAAACTTTAATGTTACAAATAATCAAAATATGTGCACAGGGTTAATTCTGTTTTTACATTAGGTTTTCCAGGAAATATTTAAATTTTTTTTTTAACAGATGGAAACAGTAAAATAACATTATTGCTCTTTCCTACAGTATTGTTGTTTTCAACAGGATTTTTGTCTGTCATCCAACTCCCATAACACTATTCTTATCTCCCACATTTTGTATCTCTGTTGTTCGTTCACGTAGTAAGGCCTTCAAGGCAAAGATTATGTGGACAGTAACAGTCATAGTCTAATAATATGTGGGAACTGTAGATATTATCATAAATACAATAATTTAAATGACTCCACCAATATAATTAGGCTCAACACTAGCAAGAGGCTATAAATCTATTCAGTAAGTGATTCTAACTTTATATTTATGGCATTCAGGCATTTATTTGCTTTATTTCAGTATCTTCTGGGTCAGAAATTTTAATCTGAATTGGTTTAACATAATGACAAATCACCAATGTCACAGCTGATCTCCCTGTGATGTGTTCAGCTCTCATTCAAGATTAAGATGTGCCTGGATACCAAAATCATACACCATGTACCTCAGTGAATAGTGGAATATATTCCTTAAATTGATATGCACATGATTTATCATAGCTTTGCTAGCTCTAGTGACCCCTATGCTTTTTGGTACAGTCTTGTGTACAATTTTACCTTAGGATTGTAAAATTAATCCACTTTGTTGTCATCACATAGTCTGAGTCAAATCAGAAGCCAGACAAGAATAAATTCTAATGCTTAATTTATATATATATATAAACATAAAAACTTACTGATGCATAAATTTCATTAAATCACACAGAACTAACTGGCTTTGTTTAAAAGGAAAGGTATTTTCCCTGAGACCCACTCAGTATCAGCACTCTTCAGCGAGTTGAGTAAACCTTGCTGCTTTTCAGCTTTCTGCAATCGTACTAAATATGAAACTGACTTCAGAATTTGTTCTTTCAACCTTTTCTCTGGGAAATCTTGTCCATTGAGAAAAATAGATAGGGATGAAAGTGGTGACTATTATAATGTTTGCCAAGAGCCTCCACTTGTGAGATCTTGTTTCAGTTCTTAAAATTTTAAGTGAATTTGAACCATCTGGACAGAAAGTTCACGTGCTTGGTATCTGCCTGGGGCAGTTGTCTACAGAAAGTTACTGTAGGAATTCCCAGTTTTTTCCAGGCCTTGCAGTGCTCTGTTAACAGTTTTGGAGAAGGAGACCAGAATGTGTGGTGATTTCTTGTTGTTTCTATTTCGTATAAAATTTCTGTACTGAGCGTATCAGCTGTATTGCACTTCTGTTTGAAGCTACATTACATATTTGGTCAAAATGTCAATTAGCTATAACAAGTTGTTATATACTTGTTATAGTAGACACTAATGTATTCATCCTTTCAATGAGAAGATGCAACATAATGCATTTTTATTCTTAGTACAAAATGATAGGGCTTGATTCCAGTCTTTTGTACATCAGAAGCCACACCCATGTTGTAAAATCAAGAAAACTGAATTGCATAAATAGTGTGAACAGCATCATGCTTACATGAAACTGAAATGTAAGAGTAGTTTAAGGGGTCCAGTTTTCACTTGTTCATGTTTAACAGTGAGGAGATAGTCCTGCAATAAAAGCATCTCATCCCAGAAGATGGGGAAATGCTTTATGGATGAGGTTGCATTTATGCTTATTTAATAATCTGAATTTTCGTGATGTTAAGACAGAATTTCTGTGAAGAAAGATGGGTCTATAAAAGTAAGACAATTCTTAGAAATATCCAAGCTGCCTTTATTTCAATACTGTGAACTTTCAGATCCTGAAAACCTTTTTGTGACTATGATTCTGCCAGCTTTTTTTCTCAAAAATGAAGTATTGTGAAGTTAAAGCTCTTGGTTGCGGGTTGAGTTACAGACCTGATAATGTATTGAAAGACCTCAGCCACTGTGAGTACTCCTTTATACTTCAGAGAGCAAGGGATAGAAAGGATGAACATAAAACTCAACTGACTGACCACAGCCTTGTAGCATAGGTGTCTGACACTGCACTCAGAAAAGGCGGTGTGACCTCACTGACGGCTGCATTAAGCAGGAGAGACAAAATTCTGTACAGACCATCTATAACTTAACACTTGCGCTTTTCATTTTCAAAAGCAACCTGGAGTGTTTAGGACTCAGTATTCTGAAGACTTACCCCCTGAGCTCCTAAGGCACTCTTAAAACCATCTCTTTCTGTCTGTGCTGCCTACATGTTGCTTCTGGCTGCAGTCCAAAAATCACCTTGGGGGACGAGCTTGGGCAGAGGTGGAAGAACTGGTTCACACTTAAATCTCTTCCTCCAGACTGTACAGTTTCACCTAGTCTGAGTTCTTCATATAAGAATCGAGGACCACAATGCGGATTAGCATGTAAGGAAATACACAACCTTTGTGTTGGGGTCAGCCACGCCAAGTGTTCCTTTAGCACTGAAAAGGGGCCTCTGCTGATGTCCATGTGTAGGAGGGAACTCCAGCAACTAGTTCCCGGTAGGCCTGTCCCTGCTGTTTGGAGTCTGGATAATAAAGCACCCAAAGTTGTGACCTGTGAAAGAAGCAAATTAATGTAGCCATCACAACTGCAGGCATCTGTCTGTAATTTCATGTCTGCATCATTGCTTCAAGCTCCGGAAGGTACCCCGGCAACCTGTTGTAGCGTGAAACCTGTAATTACTTCATGTACAACACTGAAGAAAAGACAGGCCACTACGAGGTTAGCAAATCAAGCTCTGCTAGACAAATGGGAATGGTGAATTGTAAGCCCCTGGGCCCTTGTGACAAACATGCCATTACAGAGTGCTTTCATTTATCATCTAGGGATTTCCAGCACCTGTTAACATACAGGCGCCTTTGGGCTGTCACCAATTCCATGCCTTGTGTTTAAATCAGCTATGCTTAACATTCCTCTCCAGACTGAAATGCTCTCTGAGATACCACTTTGTGTATTTCTTAGGTCTTCCGAGTACTTGCAGATGTGTTTTCTAAAATATCACACAATTTGGATCCAACGTAGTGTAACAGTAAACCTTTCTATCTCCTTTTTCCTATCGATAGCTGCTAGATAATTTTCAGATTGTGTAAATCATTCATGCACTTTTTATTTACATGATTGCAAGGTACAGTCTGTTTCTTTCTTGCTGATATGAGCATTAAAGTGGCGAACTTTATTGAGTTCATTTAAACTTTTCCTGATTTACAGTTGAGAAGCAAATTGGAACCTCCACGAACTAAAAAAATCCCAGGATAAGTATGTTCTATTGCAGCCACTGTTCTTCCTGTTAACATACCTGAGCAGCAGAATAATACCTTTTAATTTAAAATGGCAGGTCCTGACAAAAATGTGTATCATTGGGCTTTAAGAGATGTTTTAAAATCTGTACTTGCAAAACTAGTATTTGTATTTATTTTACCATCACAAACTTTTGGTTTTCTTAAGAAATCAATACTTCTTTATTTCATGGACTTTTGTACTGGGCTATCAGAATAACTCTTGTACAATCAGTTTTTGCTTTTTTTGGTTTTCTCCCTGTAATTCTGATTGCTTCTCGTACAGCAATTTCATCAGTCTCTCCCTTCTAATCAGTTCAAGTATTTACTGACTAAATAATTAGTACTAATTCTTGCTGTCTTCAAGGGTCAGAACAGAACCAGTGTTCCTCTCACCACTTAAAACCAGATTGATTTACTTTTTTTTTTTTT
>VYZM01005584.1:26431-147708 GCA_013398915.1 Dromas ardeola
TTTTTTTTGAAGGCTCTGAGATATGGTACGTTGAAGTTGTAAGAATTTGTGAAGTGAGGGTTTGATAGTGGGAAAATGAACCTGGACTTTCTTTTCCAGCCTTCAAAAACCTCTGCGTCTCCAGGAGCAATCCCATGTCGACTATCTGCCTGAGGCCGGGCTTCAGTTATAAGTTGGGGATCAAAACACCTGGGGGTCTGGCTGTCCCCACAGCACCCCGACACCTGGTTAACAGCATGCGCTCCCGTAGCCATCTATCAGGGCGAATTTAGACATCCCTATTTTCATTTGTATCACCAACCTGTTTTGAATCATTTTAGGTTGTGGCAATATTAATATCCTATGGCAAGGAGCTCTGCTGATTATTATCCATTGAGCAATTTTTAGGTTCTTGGTCCTAAAAGCTGCGTGACAATAAATTGCGTAGCCTACTGACAGATATTTTAAATGTGTTTACTTCAGTTTCATCAGTTTTCCCATGCTTGGAAAAGATTAATAGAAACTCTTAGAACATTTTATGAGAGTCATTAATTTCCTTTTAAAATAAAGACAGGCAAATAAAATCACCCAGTATTTTCCTGCAGAAATCTTCTTGTGCTTTTTACAATATTTTCATTGGTTTTCCTTAGACTCTTTCAGCTCCGCATTTTTTTGACCAGAAGTATGAGAAGTATAATGATCGAGATTTTTAATATTATTATCACCTATTTTAGAGCTATATGCTCAGAATAATTTGCTTGAATCTGATAAAAGAATTAATACTGAGGCTGGAAAGAGCAACAAAAAATGTGTCATCATGTTCCTGGGACAGTAAAAGGGGGTTAATGTCCTGAAGACAAAACCAGCATTACAGTAGGGAAGCCTCTCCTTTTTTCATTTAATTATTAACTTCCAGTCACATGCCAAATGCTTGTCTTGTTTTCATACTGCTGAAAAGGAGATGCGACATATTTGAAGCTTCCCCAAATATTTGAAAACCTACATCTTTGTGATCACAAAGAATTGCTTGAGACTGACAGCCCCGGGCAAACATGAAAAGAAAGGAATTACAAAGCAGCTTGGCAAAAAAACGGAACTATGAACAATTACTTTTCTCTCTGACAGAGATTTAAGGACCCTGTTTGCCACTGAGTTATGCTCACTTCTAATCATTCTAATTTCATAAAAGGTAAGATACTGATGTATGAGTATGCTGTTCCTACTGTGGACAGAGCTGGACAATCAATCAGGTGATTTGGATTTAGTTTCCAGCTCTTCTGCTGACGTGCTGCATCATCTCAGGCAGCTCATTTTGTTATTTACATGTCTCAGTTCCCTGGTATATAAATCAGCATGGTGATGCCTTATTTTATCAAGCCCTTTAAGTTGTTAAATGAAAAATATATTATACAGTCTGTTTTTAAAACAAACAAACAAAAAAACCTCCACACCTTAAAATCACCAGGATTTTGTGAAACTCAGGGCGGGGAGCAGGGAGGGACAGATGAAGTACAGGTAATGACATTTTCATTGCTGATTAATGAATTAACTTTTTTTTGTGCATTTGAATTTGCACAGATCATCCTACATTGTTTTCACTGCGGTGTTTAATGTAGACTTGGATTAATGGACAGTGACTGGAAGCTCTAAAGTGATTTCATATTTTCAGCTAAAAAGCATACTTTTTGTCTTGCCTTGTCGTAGCTACCCAAAAAAACTATATTGGACCTATTTTTATGGTGTAAGGGATCTCCTTTTTTTGTTTATTAATTCCTTTTCTCTAAGATAACTAAACATCTTTTAATTGTCTTGTTATTTAAATTGGAGCAGATGAAAAACTGTCTAAGAGATGATTACAAGATGGACAAGGCTACAGAAAACTGTTCATATTTCTGTCTGTGCCATGGACCTCTTGCGATGCTGGGGAAGTTGCTTTGGTCCTCGAGCTGTTGACTCTGTTACTGTGCACCAGCTGAGCCGTAATAATGAGGGGGGTGAGCCCCTGGCCCAGGTTGCCCAGAGAAGCTGTGGCTGCCCCGTCCCTGGAGGGGTTCAAGGCCAGGTTGGACGGGGCTTTGAGCAGCCTGGTCTGGTGGGAGGTGTCCCTGCCCAGGGCAGGAGGGTGGAACTGGATGATCTTTAAGGTCCCTTCCAACCCAAACCGTTCTAATTCACTGAATGTATAAAGAGGCTTAGCTTGTTGCAAGTGTAAAATAAAACACATTAGTCCTTGTTTTTTACTCTGAGGTATGAGTTAGCATGTTCACTGCAGGGTAGGAGTTCACAAGGTCTCCTGGCAGTCTGATGTGGCTAACTTGCTGAGATGGTGGATCTTGTCCTTGCGGTAGAGAACGTTGGCTGCATCTTTTCCTTGCAGCAAAATGTTTTGCTGTGGTGCCTGTGAGATCAGTTGAAGTGTTTGCTGGCAGCCTCAGGGACTTCCAGCCACAAGACCATTGCTGGAGGCTCTCTGGGAGGAAACAGTCCAGGTTGCACCAAATCTTCATTTTGAAGAGTGCACTTTTCAGATCCAATAGAGGCCGACAATCACTGATTTATATTCAGAAGGAGGAGTGTAACCTGGGATTTCCATTCATATAAAACCTACGGTACTTTACAGCATATGTTCAAGTGCTCTTGTTACATGGCCACACATAATGTAGTAACGAAAATCTGAATTTTTAAAAGCTGTATTTTCAAGGTTCATTTCAAAGCTATAGTGAAGTATGTTCAAATGGACCTGGATGAACAGTGCATTTTTCAGTTTGTCTGAACTGAAAAACTGTATTAAAACAAATTGGCTTGTATTAATCCAAAATAGAAAAGACTTTGATTTATTGGTGAAATATAAATCCCACAGGTTTAATTTTGAGTCAACCTGAAATATTTATTTTATACAATTAGCATTTTTTTATTCTTGCTTATATTAACCTTTTCATAGCGTCTTCCTATAATCCCTTCATCCTCTGTCATATAATCCCATTTTTAAAATGCATTATTGAAACCTAATGCTGAAAAACTGTATTCTAAAAATAGTTAAAATGAAATATTTTAACATTTCCTAAATAAAACACTTAATTCTGAAAATGTCAGAATACTCTTTTCCCTTCTCAAAGTTTCACTTACTAACAAAATAAACAAATAACTTCTGTTGCCCTATTACTGAGTTGGTTTTGTTCTTTTATTCTAAAGAAATGCTCAGGTCTAATTATAACTATGGTGAAGAAATATTCGGAAATGCTAAACCATGTTCTCCTGATAAATTCTTCAGAGTTTATTTCTCCTGAAGTTTATTGCACAAAATGTTTCTTTTTTTTTCTTAAGTACTGCTTACTATAACGCTACAAATTAAAAATAAGGTGAAGCAAAAGCGAACCACTGAATGCCACGTGCTTCCTTTATGGCATTAGCCCCCAAAAGGATCTGATTATTTTCATTGATGGATTATTCTCTAATACCAAATCAATAAATTTAAAGGAAATGCCTTTTTATACATAAAACAATTAATTTGCAGACTTCTTACTACTTTCATGTTAAAACAAGCTTTTCCCTTACAGGGGGACAAATAGTTCTGTGAATAATAAGAACATGCAAAGTTATTTGGGGAAGGGGGGGAGTAGAGGATTTTGAAAAGGAAATGTATCAGCTGCTATGACAGCTAGTGAGGAACCTTCCATATGACAGATCATTTCGTATTTTTCCCCTTCAGGATTTTTTTCAATACTGTTCTCAACTGGGTGGTAGATGGAAGGACATGATTACATGCATTGGGTGCCACTGGCATAAATTCCAGACAGGATGTGTATGTCCAATGTTTGTTGCTGTTCTTTATCTGGTAAGACCCAACCAAGAGCTCAGTAAGTCAATGGGAGTTGACTGACCTTAGTTAGCATAGTTACAAGTCAACACACAACCCAATAGTCTATTGCAGTTACTTACAAAAGCGTCCCTTGATGATGTTTAAATTAATTGAATTTTTAGACAACATAGTACTAGAACATGTATTATAGAAAATGAATGTTGAAAACATCTCTTCCTCATCAAGAATCTTTTATTTAATTTCTCCTGCAAGAAAAATACAACTGCAAAGTAATAAAAATCACTCCTAAAAATCATCGTATGGGTTAAGACCAAAAAGACAGTGATATTTGTACCTATGGATTAGCAGAAGCCATCCGGCAAGTTATTTAATAAGAAATCCATGACTGCCTGTTTTGTAAAGAGAGGTCATAAAGTTCGGCTCTTTTAGGCTTCCTTGGAGAATATTAACCTATTGCACTAAAGCACCTTACTCCATCAAACTGTTGTGCACTTATTTTTCTAGCTGTTTGCCTTTATTTTTTGTGTAATGCACCTTTAAACTCTGAAAGGCTCTGCTGTCTGCAGAGATGTATGGGTGTTTCAGTTCAGCGTAGACTGAGACAGAGACACTCACCTGCAGGCAATGCTTTCAGGAGAATCTCATTTTTTGTTCCGTCTTTTTTTCTCTTGTTCACGTCAAAGTTACTCAAACTGAAAATAGCTGTTGATCTTTGGCTCTGTAGAAATCTAGCCCAGAGAAATCGGCAGAGACTTTTTCACATTTTACTGAATTGTTTCCTTCCAACACTATAATATTCAGGAGTAGTATTCTGTATATAATAAATTTGATGGCATTAGCTAAATTTATCCTATCACAATGGAATTCATTAATAAGCCATTGTGTTTTCTTTATGATAGTTAGTGGTGATTAGTACCTGGATTTTCTTCTGCATTCTACCTAAGAATCAATTGTGACATTGGTTTAATGGATTAGTGTGTATTTATCAGACACATGCCAATAAAGCAATCGGTTCACTACCAAGTACTATCAATCTCTACTGTAATTGCGAAGCCCAGTAAGTAGCTGCAGTGGTGATAACAGCATTGTGAGCTAATTCCTTTTGATATCAGAAGCCATTCAGCAGAAACTGCCTCTTTATTATTCTTTCTCCATGTGTTGAGCCTATTGGCTGTTAATCTGGATTAACAATGGTGAGTGGTGACAATAAATGCTAATAATTTTCCTTTTTAACACTCCATTAGATGACATTGATTGTCTGAGTACCTTCTCCCTTCACAATACAATGCTGAAGTTACTATTGTTCTGGTCCTTTTAGAAATTACATTCTTTAGGGCAAAAAGAAAATTATTTGCATATAGGTAGTTTGTGCTACAGAGATTTAAGGAATGTTGAAATCATGGACAAGAACAGAGTTCTTAAAGAGCGTGGTTGCTGGCTTTTCTTTCTAAATAGGCTGTTCCATACGTAAGCCTCTCTTCTAAGAAACTGAAAGGAGAGGGGGAGGAATGGGAATACCAAACAAAGGGCAAATATATGTAAAATCCAAATGTATTTATTCGGAATACCAAAACAGTACACAGGGAATTAGTAGGTAATCCCAAGGCACTTAGAGAAGGAAATTCAAAATTTGTGAGCCCTGACTTGGACAGCAAAACAAAACAAAGAGCACCAAGAAGATGGAAAAATAACCTTCCGAACGTATACACGGGGCCAAATTTAGAAACAATGAGACTTCTTCATATGTACCCTTAAATAAAGACAATACATTTTGATTGTGTTCATTTGGCACAGGCTAGATGAAAAGTTCAAATGCTGGCTAAGGACAAAGCATAAAAGTGTATTTTTATGAATCAGAAATGCAGAATCCTTATTATAATTCATAACTCCATGCTTGGTTTTATTGTTTTCAAATCACACACCAGTGCTTGTGCAACAGAATTCTCAGTTTAATATGTAATGAGAATGGTATTCAGTAGCAAATTTTATTAGGCATTAGAAAGAGTTATGGAGCCATCCATATGATGTGCATTACAGACGTGTCAAGAAATCAAGGATGATTTTTGCTTCTCTACTAAACAAAATATGCTTTAAGTAATTGCTGTTAACTAATAGTACTTACCAGGAGGCCTATTTTCATATAACAGAACAAAATGGGAAAGGATGGGGAAAAAAAAAAAGAAAGTAAACACAGGGTTGGATTTCATAGAAAAGGGATTAGTTTTATTTATTTTGACTAACTTGCAGTCTTAAATTTGATCTTGTGTAGAGAAATCAAAAGATGGAGTTTTAACGTTAGTTAATACTTAGTTTTCACAAAAGAAAACTCAATGTCCTCTAAATGTTTTTGGATGACTTCTATGGTTAGAAAAAAAAATCTTGTAGTTTAAAGTAGAAAAGTTGGGCAGAACAAAAAAAGTAACAGATTGGTAAAATTTCCTCTGCATTTTGTTACAGGAGGTTGTTTATGGGCTGAGATAATAGGACTGCAGAGCTCTGAGTTTAAATGTGTGTTCCAGTTGAAGACTTTCTGAATGTCCTTGGGTAAATCAGCTGACAAATCATAAAGCCCCACCCCATTTCTTTTTTTACTGGTATGATTTCCGTGCTTGGTTGCTTTTGTTAGTACCGACTATTTACTTGATCTTTGTGCAGCACCTAGTACAGAAAGAGTTGCTTTAAATTTTAGTGAATGATGATTGGAGCCTCTATGCCCTGCTATAGTAATAGAAACTACTTGTTAAATTTTGAAGTCATTTGGCATAACCCTCGTTCAATGTGAGTAGGAGAATCCACTGAAGCTTCTGTGTGTTAGTTTAGTTGCCTGTTGTATTTTTTCATTATATTTGAACATTGTATGCCAGAACCCACTCAGTTCTCAAACACAGTTTTAATGTCTATTTTCTTCACCTAGAAAGAAAAAGCATCTTCAAAATGAAATAAGTCACAATGATAAAGCAAACTAAGATAATTTAAAAAGTTTTTTAATACTTTCTCAGCTTATTCTATATTGAGTTACAGTACTTTAACCAAAACACAGCTTTGCCATTGTTCTTGCTGGCGTATGAGGAAGGGAGCTATATTCGTCTCTATTGCTTGACCATTACTTTCAGTGGTACTATGTCTATACCCACAGTTTCAGGAAATGCCATCCTTTCATACATGGTGCAACCAATCATTTTCAGAAATCACGTTAAAAGGTGCTTACTGGCATTTCCATGGCATTGCTTTTCCAGAAACAGTGCATGTTTAGTCAAGGATTCAAGATGATGTTCTATGTGATACTGGTTATATCAGAATTTCTGTTCTGCAAAGTTTTGAAGACTCATGCAAAGGCCCTATGTATATCTGAACTTTAAGGACATGCAAGAGTTCAACTAAAGGGTTCACTTTTAGAATATAGCCAAGAAACACTTTATTTAGCTTCTTTATATGAAACGAAACTGTATTTTCATAACTTTAAAAAAATCAATCTCACCCTGCAAGACTTCCACTGATAGAATAGATATTAGGGAAGGGGATTTGTGTATTGAAAACAAATTGAACTTCAACCCATATTATTCCTCAAGCAAAAAAAATCCTTCAACAAAGTAGTCTGCTCCATGCAGCGTAAACCTGTGAGCGGGTTCCTTAACCACCAAAGTGCTTTATTTTATCACTTCCATCATATCCACTAAGAGAGTCATAATTAACCTACAAGTTCTTTAAAGCTATAAGCACCGATTCTTTTAATTGGTTAAATGTTAGAAACTTACATTATGCAAATTCAAGGAGGGTTTACTGAAATTTGTTCTAGTGATAATCCATCTGTCTTGGATAAAGGCCAATGTACAAGCAATTGTGCCACATTCAAAGGGCAGTAGAAGAAAGATTTCTTTTTCGTGTTCCACATGACTCAACACGATCTCTGTATACTTTAATATTCCTAGCAACACTCACAATAGCTTTTCTGAATAGGATTCCAGATAGTCTTTAACATGAACAGCTTACATTTGGATTGCTATACCGTACTTTAGCAAGTATGTTTATCACAGCTTGGAAATTGCACTATAAAAATGAATATGTTTTATTCTTTTAAAACATGCATAGTATCAACTCTTTGAAGCAGCTAACAATTTTCAAGCAGAGAAAGCTCTACCCAGTTACTCTAAAAAAGCAGCATGACAGAAATATGTATTTTCCACCACCATTCAAACGTTAAAGTAGCCAAGATAGAAAGACAAATCCCTTACTGCTGCCCTGCAGCTAGAGAATAGACCGTTACTTTTTTTTTAACTGCTCTGCTCGCTGCTTACATCTAATGTGTTTTAAAATGGCTTGATAATATCTTAAATTAGATGGGTACATGCACAATTTCATTTCATTGGAAACATACATGCAATATATTTTCTCAGTCCTTTATAAACACTTCTATAGCAGACTTTAAGTATTAGGAAGCTACAATTTCATTTATCCTGCTTTAGATGACAAATAAATGTTGCTATGTGAGGAGCCTGGTTTTTGTATGGCATTTGTGTTGAATTTTATGTGGGCTGTGTCCTAAGAGATACTGTAAAGTCTCAACATTGTACGGAGCCTTCCTGGCCCGACAGCCCCGCTGACAGCACTGGGATCCTCACCACCTTCTCTTCAGAGTTAGCTCAGGCCGAATCTGCAAATCGCAGTCGTGTAAAAATACCTTGAGTTTTCTGAACTCCTTACAGTTCTAAGTAGAGCGCACCACATGAATTAAGTTTAATCTTGTAAGGGCTGAAGAATCAAGTGTTTCCACGCAGGAAAGCAGCACTTTAACCCAAAGCATGGTTAGCTTTGGGGGCTGGAGGAGCAGTGCAGTGGTTCGCACAGTCGTATCATATATGTGTTTCCATTCCAGGTGGCACTGAGTGATTGAGAATGAGTAAAATCACACATTGGAGTGTCCCAGTTTGTTATTAGAAACACTGGAAGTGCAGAAGATTGTTTTCTAAATTGTTTCTGAGATGTTATTACCTTTCTCCTCTTCAAGTGAATCTTGCAGCAGCCAAATGCTCTGTGCTGTTAAAATGCTTCAGATGCTGCCTGTAGTTTATTGTTCCCTTGAAGCAATTTATTTCATTATAATGTACTCATGAAAGAACATTAGTGTTTAATTATCAGGAGAACTATTCTTAGCAAGGCTCAGACTGAAGCATGAAGTCCTTGACTGTTAGTTGCTGCTCATCTACAACCATCATCTGATGGCTGACAGAGCAAATGTCACGCAGGTTAGTTCAATGATCTCATGCAAATAATATCTGTTGTGAACTTTATCATTTTTCCATTAAAAATCTTTTAGAGAACAAATCTTGCCAATTCGACATACTCTGACTGACAGAGTGAAAACTCATGTGGAAGTAGCTTTGCACCAATGGAAGCAAAAGCGCAATATGGTAATACCTCTGTGCAGTGAGGTGGTACCAACAGAGTGTGAAGGGAGGGATAGAAGTGATCACAGATCTGATTGTGCCCTCTGAACTGGCAGGGGAATTTCATTCTAGTTCACGGTGTCGGTTAGTAATGCTGATTCCTAGGTATAAGCAAAAGATTCAAAGTAATGAACATAATGATAGACCTGAGGTAATGGAATGAAACCTCGATGGGACCCCTGGTCTTTCTGCTCTAATGCTGTACCTTAATATCACTTCAGTTAAGGAATTATCTTATTTATTTACCCTTAGTCATTTAAAAGCAGTTTTGCCATGTTTGCAGTCAATACGTTATGGCTCCAAGTTTTGACCTGAACTGCTGTCCTCAGGAGCGTAAATCACACAAATAGTAACACATTGGTATTTGGTTATGTAGCAATTTGGATGCAAAGGTCCGGCAAAGGATAATAGAATGATTCAGCAGTAAGACAGGGAAATAATCAAAAGCGTGGCAGAAAGTATCAGGCTTGCTTAAAGAGGTGAGGCAGCAAATCGTATGGGGAGAAGCACTAGGGAAGGAAAATTATAGAACGTGATTGAATATGAGTATGCACACCTACTGCAGATGGGCTGCCTTCAGAGCCCAGCAAGGTCCATTGGAATCTTTCTGGTTTTGGCCTATTTCTTGACCATAAATCAATATAAGCAGTTTGTTCAAAAATGAGAGAGCCATGATAATAAAAAAGTGATAAATGTCATTACAAGCAAGTACTGAGTAATGCAAGATGATTCTTATTCATTGTTTCTGTGTATAGTACCTATATGTATGGTATTCTCTGGATACACTAGAATCAATACTACAGTGCATAATCTCCTTAAACTTGAAATAGCAAAGCATTCTGCTGTCCTGTCTCTGTGATTTCTGCATTTCAGTTTTAATCTTGCCCAATATTCTCCTTTTTCCCTCCTCTGCTAATAAAATACTGCACCCTGTATGCAGCACCGTGATGGAAGAGACAAATCTTCATTAAATTTAAAATGCTCCTGGATTTCGTCATCCCTGGGAAAAAGCAAAACACGTAATTTCTTTTTACTCCCCCACAAAATCTAATTCCGTGAAAAATCCTGCCTTTATCAGCAACATCAAAGCTGAAGTTTATTCTTCAGGACCGTAAAACTTGGCCTTTAATCATAGATTTGGCTAAATACCACACACAGTGCAAAACAAAATGAACCTCGAGTGTCAGTATGTCATTTGCAATCCCAGCTGATTAATCATTTCATTGTTCTCATAAATGAATGTTAATTGCCATGTGCATATCTACACGCCAAATGTATTAAAACATTAGGTGGGAATTTTTCATCTTCGCTGGCTGAACGTACCCCGAGGGCAGGACACTGTCGCTTAGCAACTCTGAGCACTGTCACCGTCTCACGGGGTGGCACATCTGCTGCGTGCCAGAGGTCTACCCCGGCTGCCAGCCTGCTCCACGCACGAGCAGCCACCCCATGCACGAGCGCACCCCGCATGCTGGCAGTGCCCCACATGGGAGCAGTGTACCCCACATGTGAGCGTGCCCCACGTGCAAGCCATGCAGCTCACATAAACATGCCTCTCATGTAGGCACACTCCACGTGAGCACAGCCCATGTGCAAGCGTGCCCAGCATTTCAGCAGTGCACCCCATGTGCAAGCATGCCCCAGGTGTGAGCTGTGCTCCTGTACGGGGCTGGCCGTGCAGCCTTGCTCACATGGAGCTGATGAGAGGCTCGTTATTGGTCCCACCTGTGCTGGGGAGGGATGCTGGAACAGGCCAGAACGTTCCCTCATCACCTGCAGTGGCAGGAAGATTTCTGCTCTGTTTGTGCTGTGTTCCTGTTGTGCCTCCAAAGGTAAGGCTTAAACAACAAAAACTTGTATAAAACCCTCAAAATACGTACCGTTGATGGAAATTATTCTTGTTCTTGTTCTCCTCTTGATTATAAGTTGCTTTTGGCCTCCTCAGTGGTACTCTTTGTGCTATGCCGGGATAATGGGTGAGCCCTGCCTTGCACAGCTCACCCAGGCGCCCTGGTTTGTGATTGCAGTGCTTTGGGAGGCTTGCACAGGGCCTGTTTCTCCTCACATATCTGTGCAGAGTTGTACGGTTACAATGGTGATTGTTCTGGGTGCTGGGAAGAAGTAACAGGGTTTTCCCATGGCAGCTCACCTGCGCAGCAGGTTTTGCGAAGAAAGCTGTTGTTGCGTTTCAGGTTGCGTTTGTTTCTTTCAGAGGGAGTGAAAAAAAGAGCTTAGCACATAAGTGTCTTTGCAAACGTGACAATAATGCTTGCTATACCATGAATGCTGTAATATATATTGATTTGTTTGCTTTCCACTGTGAAATGTTTAATGTTGCTGCTTGAAAGATGATTTTTTTAAAAGTATGGTGTTATACTGAGTTGGTTCTGACATAAAAAAATCAGGAGAAAATGAGCGGGGGAGAGAGCAAGGATATCAAAATGATTAATTGCTGCATTAGCATTCAGGCACTGAGTGTATTTTGCTTTACGGATTGCTTGTTTTTAAGGGTACGATCGTGGCTTCTGGATTGTATTAAAAAATGTGTATCTTAAGCATTGATGCTTAATTTCAGAGGGATTGTGCTCCTGTAGAATGAAGGAAGGAGGGGGAAGAGAAGGGAAGAAGGAGAAAAAAGTTCAGTAATAAAAAGTTCAGTAATGAAATACTAGCCCCAGACAATGCAGAGTATGGAGCCTAAGACATTTGTGTAATGTGAGCCAGCATTTGTGAAACCAAACTACTACCCTAAAAAACATTTTTTACTTGTTTAGGAGTGTATGAAAAGTCCTATGAAAAGTGAGTAAAAAATGTCATCGCTATGCAGTCTCCTGGAATTTTGATGGGGTTAGTGGTGATCTGTTAGATCTGTATCTGCTTACTTGGTCTGAGTTGAGTTTGGTTCTTAGGTCAATTCCTTGACTGTATTGCAGAGTTTGGATAACTGTTCAGAATCTTTAAATAGTGATATATTTTTGTTATTGCTTTTAAAAATAGCATTATGAATTGCTCCGTTGTGATCAGGACTTCAGTGTTAATATTGGATATAGATACTGTCTCTGTTTTGGCTTGGTAGCTAACCCTAAATCTCATTTCATATATATAAAGCTAATTCCCCTGTGACCTATATGCTTTAAAGTAGCCGCATGCCTATGCATTTTTTTATATAAGGACCACAAAAATCTGCAAGTGTTCCCAGGTGGTTTTTGGTGGTGTTGAACAGCACAGAAATAATCAGGTGTCGGATCATTCAGCTGACCAAGTCTTGAGAAGGGCTAATTACAAAAACATACCCATGGATATGGTTTGGCTGTGTGCTGACAGATCCCAAGTCATTCATGATTTAATTCCCAGGCCATGAAGTATATGTTTAATGACCCTTTCAGGAGCTGTGTTCCGAAGAACTTTGCATGAGTGAGACATGCACTGCATTCAGTGGGATCACAGCCCTAGAGTAAAGGGTGCATCAGGAAATTATGAGATTCAATGCATTTGAAGCCAGAAATGACCCCTGGAATCAGCACACCTGACTGAAGCCTCTCTTAATGCGTATTTCAGAGTAGGCATGGATTTTGGCAACAGCATTGGGTGAATTCACTGTTGCAGTTGAGAAGGAAAGACTGTTAAGGAGCATGCCAGAGACACGTAGCTCAAGGTCTGTTTGTTAAAAGGCAAGTTGTTTTTTATACATTCTCATCTCGTAGAACCGGCCATGCATGATTGTAATGAGTGATGGCCTGATTAAATCAAAAGCAGACATGGAAGAAACGCTATTAATCTGTAAGCATATGTGATGCTAACAGCTATCAAAACGTAATGTTGCAATTATCCTAGGTGGACAGGAGTAATTCTCTCTAATTAAATTCTGAGGATATCTATTTGGATGCATGATTTGGATACTCTATGTTCTGTGTCACTTCTATAATACTAGAAAGAAAGGTACCAGAATTATTCCCAGTTAGCCTGACCGCATGCCTTTTGATTCCAAATTCATTTTACCTCAGCCTGCCTGGGCACAGGCTTTGTAAATACAATGTGCTATCAAAACAGATCATGTGTTCTCAAACATGTCAGTTTGAGCATCAGTCCTTTTTTTTTTTTTTCCTTTGGCAAAAAAAGCTGTAATTTCATATGAGATTATACAACTTCACAATCATATTTTTAGAAACATCAAAGTAATAGTGAAGAATGTGTAATATGCTGTAGCAAGTTGATTTAGATAAAACAGTTTCACTGTATGGTTAAGTTGCATCCCAAAAGACTCCCTCTGGCAATTCTCAGAAGGTGGAGAGAGAAATATAATTTTGTTCTCTTCATTTCTGTCTTTAGTTTTGGTCTTTTTTTCCCCTCTCCATACCCCACCTGGAAAATCTACAGATGACTTGTCATTCTTATTTTGATTAATGAATGCGGCATTTCTGTATGAATCCTACTACCATACCCCAAATGGCATTCTGGGCAGAAGTGTCACCTGCTTTACCTTGTGGCCCTGTCCTGGGGTCACTGAGAGCCATACCGTAGACTTAGGGCCCAGTCTTGAGAAGCATACTGCCTTGCAAAGCTACACCGACAGTTTTGGTTGCTCATTATTTTGTTCCTTTTGTCCAATACTGTGACCTTTCAAGGAAGCTCTCTGGCTCCCTTCATACGAAAGTCAACTCCAAACATAGTATGGATGTGGACTGCACCAAGTCTTGCTCCATTCCTGCCCTGGATGGTCCCCTGACGCTAACGCACCAGTTCAAATCATGTTGCAGGGGAGAGGGAGGGGGATATGTGGGGCTGGATGCCTCAGTGCTGATAAAAAGTAGTGGAGAATGCTGAAGTTAAACACTTAATCTGCATGGGTCTGATCTTCTGCAGGTGCAAATAAAGTTCTGACAAGAATTAGAAGAGACAAAATTTGTCTTCAAAAGCTTCTTTTATGATTGAGGCCCAGGCGCACACGCAATATTTGGAAGATATTTCCCCAGTCACATCTCCCTTTCAGTGTCCAGATAGTCTAATTTGCTGCTGGGGGATGGTTTGGAGTTTGAGTGAAAAACTTGCAATTGCATTAGCCTTTATTGCTTTTGAAAATTAAAAACAAAACTAAAATGGTGGCAAATGAGGATATTTGATGATTTGTGGTGACTTTGATATAATAATTGACTTCTAATATATGGTTTCAAAGCAGTCTGATGAGATTCACCCTCATGACTTCTGTATCCATTCTATTCTTATCTTGAATGTCTATTAAAAAGAAACCTCTCCATTTCTTTGTACTAAAATTCCTTTTATCATTTGAAGATTCTTGAAAAGTGTAATAGGAGAAAGAAATTACCAGGAACACACCTGATTAATTAAAAAATTAATTGAGGCTAATTTAGATGTCATTAGATCATGATGACCTTCATTAATAAATAAAACTATTATCAAAAGGAACAAGCATTTTTTCCTAACTTTGAGTGTACCTGTTCAGTTCCCATCATTTAAGTAGTCAAGCAGTTTCTTGCTTCCTGATGATAACCAAGGGTGCAATTCAATGTGGTGGAATAGAGCTGCTCACAGCCCAAGTATTCAGAATAGTAGGAGATGTCTGGTGCATAAAGCTTTGTCCTAGATCTCCGCATGAGTGTGAATATTTTAATTGTTCTCATTACAGCTGCAGCTTTTGCCCCAGATGTATATTTTAAAAAATATTCAGGCAAATATTACTCCTGATGGCTTAGAAAAATGTAGTTTTGTTGTCGGGCTATTATGGATACTAAGGCAGACTCCCCTATAGTGAACTACTGGTGAACTGGCTTGGTATGCTTTGTAATTTCTCATTTGCTGTAAAATCAATAGTATTAGCCATCTGCCACCATTTCCATTTGTATGATGGTGGTTCCTAGAAGTTCCTCTTGACCTTGATTGTCCAATTGTATTTGGTGCCATGCAAAGTGCAGAGTATAAGAAAGCCTCATTCTAAGTAAGTTGTAGTTTATAGGTGAAAGTGAGGAAAAGGACAGAAGAAACGATTCACCTAGAATTGCACAAATCATTGGTAGACTTGTTACCTGAGCCTGCCTATGAAAGGAAAGGTCTGTCTTCCAACTTCCATAGAAGTAGGATAGGACTCAAGCAGGCTAAGGGTATGGCAGTAATATTGGTGAGAAATCCTAAACACTGATACTTTGCCTGGATGTTTTTGTTATTTTAACTGTCTTGGAGATTGCTTTGTCTTGACTACCATTCCCTCAACCCCTACATGTAGCAACATTAATTACTAAAGAAGTTGCAACATTAGCAGGCAGGCGGTAATTTTGAGTGTTGTATCCCATAAGAGGAGTTCTAAGACATTGCCATGCATGCAGGTAAGCTTTGGCTAAATGACTCCTTTGCCAATCAACCTGCAAATGACAATACAGAATTGATAGGTTTCCTGAGTGGGCCTGTTTGCTATAATGTGCAGTAATGCTAATTGGAGGTTGTTTCTGCAGTCCTCCTCTCCCCCTCTGCCCCACCATTGTTATCAACATGCCAGATGATAATGGTTCAGAGAGGAACCAGCTGGAGGAGGGGTTATTTTTAGATATTCTAAATACTTCAGAGTCTTATATAACTGGATTTGAGCAATAGTTGATGCCAGACAATCTCACATAATCAGTTACAGAGCTCTGTCGTTTCTCTCCTTATATTCACAGAACAGTTTGTGCCCCAGAGAGGGGTTTAGGCAGCAAACATCACATCTGGAGCTGCAAAAACTGCAAGAAAAAAGCAATGGGGTGAAGATTTCTGAATAGTGAGGGCATACATAAGACAATCAAAATCTTTGGATAATTTCCAAATGAGAAGAACTGCACTAGTAAATATACTCAGGTTGAAGTCCTAAGGTTCAGTATTGAACACTTCTTAACAAGCATCTGCTGAATCAGTTGATGCCTTCTTCTGTGATCCTTTAGATAAACTGTCCTGGTAGAGTTTCAGGCCTTGTGTTATGAAACGGGAGGACTGCATTTCCACTAGAAATGAATACTAGAAAACTCACTCACAGCCTTGGTGTCTAGTTGTGTTTGGCATGACTTTCATTTTTACAGTGGCTTATTTATGGCACTTTGCTTAGTTGATGATCTTTGTAAATGTTTCTCTGTTTAAACAAATAAATTGTGGTCTGTCCATGTGGGGTACACGAGATCCATCCTGAAGCTGCTGGTAAATTCTTACATTGCTCAGTTATTCTCAGTGTTTACAGAAGTCCACTGCTGTTTGTTCTCTGTGCAGTTCTATGGTATATCATCTACTCAAACATTTTGTGCTCTCCGGAGGAATTGTAGAAATGGCCAGAAAAGATAAAAGTAGAAGGTCAAACAACAAACTGCACTGTGCAATTAACCTGGCTCCTGTTCCTAAATCACAAATGGAGGCTATTTTTCAAAAAAGGGATCAATATACAATTTGTTATTGTTACACATGAAGGAAAAATAAATGCTGTCTTGAGCTTCTTTTCATGCTGAATTGCTTATCACTCCTTAGCAGCCAACAAGCCTTCAAAGGTCCCCCTTTCAGAGACCAGGGCTGGAGCACTCAAATGATGTTGGTTCAATTCCAGGTTCAGATGATGTCGACTTTTAAACCTCAGCAGAACAGAAGGTGTTAGGTTATGGGAAAAACATTACTCTAACCCAAATGTCGAAGAAGGTTAAGCATGGCTGAGGCCAGTCCCACATCTGTGTAGACGGGTATCCAACCCCTGCATGCTGCGTTCATGGTATGACCAGTAAGCCTGATGTGCAGACAAGACAAATTTCAACTTCCTTACCCATACATTGCTGCCTAGAGGAAATAGGAGACTTGGGTGTTACACCAACTTGGCAGCGTCTTTGAAGCGAGAGAAGGGTCTGTATCTGTAGTACAGGAAAATGTTG
Source organism: Dromas ardeola (assembly GCA_013398915.1). Lineage (NCBI taxonomy): Eukaryota > Metazoa > Chordata > Aves > Charadriiformes > Dromadidae > Dromas > Dromas ardeola. The sequence goes on from VYZM01005584.1 coordinate 43,564, forward strand.
TGTTTTTTCCTAACAGTCTTCAGGTGAAATAACAGGAGAAGTTGCAAGTATTGATGAAATATGTAGCTGCTTAACATATCAGAAGTAACTCAGGGACAGTTCTGTTCTAATCTTTTACCATCCTCTGAAGCTGCCTTTCTGGATAGATTTCTTGTCTCTGAAGACCCACGGCTCATAGGCTTTATGTGATACGGTGATAGAGATAGTTACCCTTGAGAAACTGTGGAACATCACGGTGAGTAGGGGACGACTTGAAATTCTCCTGCCAGAAGCAGATTTAGTGCATTGAGTACATAAACAGAAAAGAAATGGAAAAAATAAAAATATAATTCAAGTTCTATTCTAAAATGAGGCATCTGATGTCATGAAGGAAATGCTAACTTTAAAAAAATGCTTCCCTTGTTTTTATCAGGAAAGGCCATTTTTCTTTTTGCAGCATCTATTTTTAAACAGTTGAATTAAAATTAATTATTTCATGTCTGATAACCCTTTTTGCACAGAGGTCTGTCTGAAAGAGTCATTGATTTCCCAGCTCGCAGCATGTTCACCAGCCGCAGCACGAGTGCTTCATCTTTTAATCTCCAGTATGAAAGGAACAACAGAGGTCACTGTGGACTTGTGTTGTTGAAAGTGATTACTGGCAGAGCTGAGATAGCTTGCAACAAGGCCAGCCTGCTCTTCATTTAAGTTTATATATATTTATTTCTCTTTGCTTCTCCTCCCCACCTGGGACCCACATGTTCATGAGTCCAGGGAGAGCTAATTAAAATGACTTGTTCTTTTTAAATAAGTCTACTAGCAGCTTGGTACAAAGCCAGAGCAGGTATCGTTTCAATATACCTGCTTTAAAAATGACAGTGTTGTCCTTTCCTTTCTCTTGAGCAAAATGTCTCCTGTTTCTGTTCCTCCTTACTCCTACCTTTAATTACTGTTTACTAGAGACATTGAACTCACTGCCTTGGAGACTTAAAACACAAGAAAAGTGGAGGATCTGTTGGAGAGCCTGCTATAGCAAATGTCATGCCTTTTCTACTTCTGGTATTTTACAGTAGACGCCATGATAAGAAACAGCCCATGTCTGAAAGAGCTTCTAATTACAGACACGAGAGACAGGCATAAAGAAGAAAAATTGTACTGTAAATTATTTTCACACCATTGAACTATTCAAATCTGCTGTTTTGAAAGCAAATGCCTGCCTTCTTCGGACTTTCACATTCACTTGTACTTTTAAAGACCCTGAAGCAAACAGACTGCATGAAAGAAACTAAATATTCTTTCCCTGTAATAGAAAATACATAATGAGAGGCAGCACTTTCTAAGTCTGCTTGTAACCACAAAGATTATTGTGTTCCAGTGTATTCCAGAGCTAGCAGAGAAATAACAGACAATACACTGAATCTTTAAGGTGAAGATTAATACATAGCTTTATCCTTAAAAGAATGATAGGTATACCAAGCTGAACCTTGTGCTATTAAATTTTATATAGTATTTACCTTCCTGAGTCTCTCTCAGTAGCTTTTACTGCAGCCAAGACAAAAGAAACCCAACCTTATTATATGAATATATTTTTAACTTAGCCTTTCAAGCCAATCCATCTGCTAATAATGAATGGACTATTACACTGCTGTGTGGAGCAGCCCCAAGTGCATGCGTGACTTTTTTGAAGAGTGTAATGGGTATCTAGGAACTTTGTATAATTATTTTAACAACAAGCTGAAGGGTAAATTTCTTATTCTGCTATTCCTGATGCAGGGTTAAGGCTTTTTTGACATCAAAAGAATTTCTTTGTGTGCAAATTGAACTGCAAAGTATTTTTCCTTCTTGAAGTGCAGGGTAATATTCAAATGCTAACTCAGTTTTAGTCTATGTTATTGTCCTTTGAGGCGTGGTATGCGTCTGACAATTAACTTTGTTTATTTAAAAAAAAATAAAATTAAATATTACCTATTTAAAAATTCCATGGTAATTCTTAGAAACTAAGTGCCTAAATAGGACTTACAGGTGTTCCTAAGAATGTAAAACAAGGATTTGTTTTCTATGCATCAAGGTAGCAAAGTATGACAAAGGTTAGACATTTAGAGTCAGCTCCGTAATGGTACTTGGGTACCTTGTGGGTTTTCCATTCTAGCAATACAAATTTAGAAGAGCTGAAGATTTGGCCACCAGAGTTTTACCAGATCTGTGATTACTGTAGGATTTTTTGGCTTCCTTTATACTTAATTCTGGTCATCCAGTGATGGCGGGGGCCATTTGGTCTAGTAGCTGCAAATGTAATCAAACCTTGTGCTTTACATGTGCGTTTCGGGCAAATGTTTAAATTGGCATTTGCAAAACTTGGCTGGCTGACAGTAGCAATGAGAGACAAATCTCACTTACTGGACTACGTTACACTTTCCATAAATTCCAAAATCTTCCCTTTCTGCTGCTCCAGTGCAGTAAGGAACTGGGATAAATCTGAAACCAAGAAACTTATTCTGGTTCTTCAAATAATATATTGCTGTCTTACCCACAATTACATGGACTTGATATTTCCATTACAATAGAACCATAAAAAACATTGTAACTGTCTGTTGTGGTGGCATATACTACAAACTCTTTTTTTTTCTTCTCCATTCAATTATGTGGGAAATTGTAGCTGGACCTAATATTAAAAATGCCTTCGCACATTAACTCAACACATTGTAGCTTCGCTAATAGGATGGATTGGAAGACAATTCTAATTTTTTAGAATAGTAAACTACATTAAATCATAAATATGGCCACTTTTGTATGATACACATTGCATATAAACTATATATCAGTACTCTGGAATTTAGCTATTTCTTCACTCTTCTTGCTTTCACTATCCTTCCTGACGTTTTTTACAAGAGTTTATTTTGCAGTGGCTACAAGAAATAGCTCATCCACCTTTGACTGGATGTGAAGAACCAGATTCTTTGGTTTAAAATAGGTCAGTCCTTAATGTTTATATGTGAGATGTTATTCCTATGGGTGATCACGCTGACTTCACCAAATCTACCCACAGTTGGTTTTTAAAACTGGATGGCTCCAATTCTGTGCAGAAGAGGCACACAAGATCTCATTTCTCACTAATCAGAATATGGCTTAGATGCTGCAAAGGAATCTTTTGCCCAGGGTGAACTTCATCCTAACACTAGGATGACAACAACCTAGTCTTAACTAGCTAGCTTTTTTTCACTCCTAATTCTGTAATTCAAATCCAGGAAAGTAAGCGAAATACAACTGATTGCTCAGTGAAACACCCAATTAGAGTAGATTATCTGAAATAAAAGGATGTCAAACAAGAATTTGTTTTTCTCTGTCATTAGAGAAGGTTGAGAATAGAATCACTGTAGAGCCAAAGAGGAAATCATCAACAGAGAAGAGATTTTTTTGTTTGCTTGCTTGTTTTAAAACATGCATTATTTTTCTTCTTACGGTCTTGGTTTTTGGGGAGGTTGTTGGGTATTTTTGTTGTTTGTTTGTTCAGGGTTTTTTTGGCTGCACATTCTATGTACGTGGCCTGGGCCTTCCTTTGCCTGCTGATGTCCCTCATCGTTATAGTCTTTGCTAGCCATTTACATAAGCCATGACAGTAGTCAAGCATTTCTCTTCCATTGACTGCTCAAGCGAGATGAAGATTGCTCCCCACAGAAACAGAATACAAATGCAAACTTGGCCATAAGTATTGAGCTTAGATATTAAAGTTCATTTTTTTAAGCATTTTCTTCTTCAAAATAAGAGTGACAGATTTATTTTTTTCTTCCTGTGTTTAGTCCCGTGAACTGGTTTATGCTTGTTTGTTGAGCCTGCCCTTTGCCAGCATGGCAAGACCAATGATGGGCCACTCATCAAAATCCTGTATCTCCCAGCACTCATTAGTGTTCCGGGATGGTTTCTCCCCTTCCCTTTTCTCCTGTGAATTAAACTGTCAAATTATTGAGCCAACAGTTCATGACCAGTCTAAAAATACTGAAGAAAATAAGTTTTACATGGTTTATAAACAGAGTTATGGGTCATCTTGGTTGACAGAGAGCACTAGGCATTAGATTATGTTTGTTTTTTTCTACTGCCACCTCTTTCTCCTGATTATTCAGAAGTGGTCTGCTTTTGCTTAAGCTCCTCATCCTCCCAGGCTGCCTTCTGTTGCTCTCCCCACATACTGCCGAGCTGTTATTTGTAAAAGACAGGCGACATCTGTGCGGGGGGGACGAGTGGTCTGCCATACAGACCCTCATCAGCACTCGTGTGCCAGCCTGCAAGAGGACCCATTGCAGCAACTATAGGCAGTCCTTTTTAACTGTAGAATAATGTCTTCTGTGGACGTGAGAGCATTAGGCTGGTAATGTTGTTTCCAGTAATAAACAAACAGGAAGCAAAGTCCTATTCACTTGCTCCTGAGAGCCCCACCATCTGTCATCATGTATAGATTTTCAGACTCACTGGTTTGCTAATTAATCATATTGGGTGCGAGGGTAACTTGCATTTGGCATTTCTGCAGGGAAATAAGATAGAAAAGTCACTCCAGCATCTCTGCCCTGATTAGTCTCGTTGCAAGGGACAGCTCATCAGTGACGACGAGTTCCTCATGGCTGTTAAGTCCCCTATCAAGCGAGCAGGTGGCGAGTGGGAAGGCAAGGACGGGCTGTGTATGGAGTTCCTGCTCTGCCTGCCCCCAAAACATGGATTGGTGGTTATGACAGGGAAAATGATCTGTGCCAGAGAAAGGGCTGGTGGAGATAACATCTCTCAGTATAACTTTGTGCTGATCTTCCAAACGTTTTGCTGTAGCTCCACAGATACGGCATGTCTGGGCTGAAAGACATGCTAAAGAACTGAATACCTGATACAATGTCATTGGTAAATGACATTGCAGTAAATGTGGAGGGAAAAGCTCAGTATTCCCAATATGTGTTGTATATGGTATGATGAGCACACGCTGAAGAATGAAAAGCACATACTGCAGAACATAAAATGTCTCTGGCTGCACATAAACTATATTTCAAGTGTTCTGTGAAACTGGCCTATTTTTATGAATCTCAGATATATTGACAGACAATATATAGGCAAAATGTGATTGCAGCAGTTCTAAAAATCATTTTAATGATGTAAAGTAGCAATATTTTTCACCAGTTATAAAATTATATTGGCTTCCTATAATTCATTTAATGGCAATTATACTAAAAATACTTCCACTTGAAGTAAGTATCTGTAAGAGCTTCACAGAAGTGGGAATGTTTGCCAGATATTTGCTTACACAATCTACACCTTCACAATGTAATCAAAGAAGCTGTTTTGCTATTAGTTCTGCTTGAATTTATAGCCTCCAAGCTACTGGCAAGATGTGGATGAATAATGCCAGTGTCAAGGCACTGTGAAGGCTCAGAAGAAACGTAAAATTCCTTATATTTCAAATTATTCTCCAAAGCTTTCAAAATTGGATTCAATTGAATGAATTCTTGGAAAGAGAAAGTAATAGCTTGTCTCCATTTGTAACTGGGCCAGGCATAAACTACAAGCTTTACTGCTGCTTCCTACACTGCTCAGGAATTCAAAAATATATCTGAATGATGAGCAGCTGAAGAGGTTTTGCCAGTACTGAAACTGCATTATCTCTGCCTTGAATCATTTTTAATGTTTGACTCTGCAGAGATTCAGACAAGGAATCAAAGGGCTGGATTCCTCAGCCTGCTAAATTGAACCGGCTGTTGAATTGGCTGTTTCCCTGTAAATGGAATATATTTGGCCAGAAATGTCTTTGTAAGCTTCACGTTTCTGTTAGTTGTGGTGCTTGTCATTGCTTTTCTGTAACTCCCCCTCTCCCAAATCCTACCAAATCTGGGCTGCCCAGAGCTGAGCTGAAAGGATGGGTGAGGAAGCAGATGGGAGGGGGCAGACAATGGAAAAAGTTCAGGATGGGAGGCTCAACCACACATCCTTATCAGCTGGTATCTGGTTGTGTCGCTTGAATCTGTCTGCCCAGAGTTGCGATGCAGGCCAGGAGAACCAGAAATGAGGTGGGAACAGCCTTCTTCAGCTCGGAATCTTGTGCTTTACCTGGTGTTTAGTCTCGTGTAGTGGAGAACGGGGTCAAACTCTGCTGCTGCCCTGTTTTGGAGGGGCTGGCTGTGCTGGTGAAAGACGCGCTGCCAGGCGCTCTGTGGGTGTTGCAGCTTGGAGCTGCTGATGTCTATGGAACGGTTGAGGGAGGGCACTTAGCTGTAGGGGTGTAAACTGATAGTACCAACGTCTAATGCACAAACAGGTAGCTGTCAAGACAATAAATAAAGTTTTGTGCTGCCTTTGCCTGTGTGATTTGTTACGTGGGCTCTGGCAGTGGTAAAAACATTTCATGCTACAATAATCTGTCCCTTTTTGAACTTTATTCTCTCTTGCAGGTCTCTTCTTTGTCCTGGGTTAGAGAAGTAAAAAGTGGTTTTCACTTAGCATGATGAGTCATTCCATTGTAATATCAAAATCTGGGCATTTATTTGGAATTGGAGAAAAATCATTTATAAAACCTTGCAGAAACTATCTTGACTCAGATGATAAAAAGACATCATTATAATTATTAGGAAAAGGTACCTTCTATTTTAATTCTTTCACAGCCTGTTTAACTAAAGAATGGAAATACAGCTGTGAGTAAGAAAAATTATTTAAAAGAATTCTAACACTACTTAAAGGGCAATTTCATATAAATCTGGATTAACAAGGCTGCCTCATTTATACCTACCACATGAAATTCTCAGAGTATAACTATTTAATCAATTGCACTAAGTCATACAAAAGTGTTTCTAACTTTCTAGGAAGCCATAGCTAAAATATCTGACACGAAATTTTCTCACTTCACTCATTCCACTTAGCATTAGTTCTTAATTTAGAGCAGTAGAAAAATGTTCTTGGCAGTTTAAAAAAAAAAAAAGCTTCCTAAAATAAGCAAAGTTAAAACAAATAACTTGTGGTAATATTTGTGATTCTTTTTCTCAGGGGTGTCTAACTGTGTCAGGCTACTTTTATGCAGTGCAATGCAGCCCTCTGTAGAGCTGTCAAAGCAGAAAGCAGCCTCTCTGAATCAATTGGCCATATCATATTAGCTCAAACTGAGCATTTTTCTCTGCAGCTTCTGCAGCTCAGGCTGGTGCATCTGTGTGGCACCATGGTGTGCTGTGTAGACACTGCATGGCTCATTCAGAGCTAGCCCTGAGCATCTCCACACACTACTGTCTGCATTGTCTAGACATGCATAGTCAGGGCCAGTTGTCTACAGACAAATGCATTGCTAACTGCCAGCCTGGGTGCTGGAGCAGATAGGTAGCTTGCATGTGTTGTTCTGAAGATGTTTTCAGAAGAAAACTCCAGCCCAATTCTCCATCAGCCTCTGAATCCATCTTGATTCAGAGCCTTGTGGCGAACAGAGCAGTGGAACAATTAATCACGTTAGAGGATGGTGCTCCATCCTCTGCATGCCTTGCTTGCAAAATTTTTGTCATTCTAAGATTGCTTTCCCTTGAGAGTGGTTTAGATTCTAGTTGCCAGCAACCATCCACTTGTGTAGCAAAACACAGCTTCAACCCTTCCACTCTCATGGGTCTCCTAGAACTACACAAATATGCTAGAATTGCTCCTTAATTCACTTTACAAGGTTGAAGCTACCCCCATTTTCCCAGGAATGATGCAGCCAATTTTTGGCAGCCACAGTAACAATACTCATAGTTAAGTTTTGTGTTAGTGATACCAGGAAACACTGTGGTAGACCAATAAATGAGTCCTTTAAAAGACAGGACACTTTCAAACTCTTTTTCTTGTTTCTCTTTGCTGTGATTCCCTTGTAACATAACATTTAACATAATTAATTACTACTATATATAGTAATACTTGTCTGGAAAGTATATGGATTATCATAGAATCATATAGGTTGGAAAAGATCCTTAAGAGCATCAAGGCCAACTGTAAACCTATCACTGCCAAGTCCTTAATTCACCGTAAAATTCCTAATGATAAGCTTGGTCATATTAGTTGCAAGGGCTGTTGCAGGCCCTTTAATTTCACAGATTGTATCAGCATTCAGAAGAAATCCCAGTTTATCAAATAATATAAAGAGAGGGCAGGATTTGGCATTCCGTGTCAAGCTTTCTATATTGGTTCTGCATTATAAATTATCTGTGTGGCTCCTATAACCTAGGAATATGCTACCATAAGGGAAACCTCTGACAGCACAGAGCTAATGTTTGCTGTTCTATGATTTGAGAGCATAACGGGCGTGCTGAATGTGCATGTCCCTACTGCCTCTGCTGGCTGCCAAAACAAGCGCAGGGGCTTGTTCCGAACTTCCTTGAGGTTGATCATAAAACATGAAAAGGTGGAAAGATATTGAAAGTTTGCTGCTATAGCAGTTACCAGGGACAAATGGTAACCAGGGACAATGAAATGAGTTCTGAATTTCTGGTTGCACTAGGTAAGAGAGAATAAAAATTCTGACTTGGTTTTGGGGGTGACTTGAAAATTTATTTTATCCTAAATGCAGTGGGTTATGTAAATTGGGCTCCTTGTCCAGAGTGTTTGTCAAACTGTGTTTAAACTTGGTTTAGACAGCATTCCTTTGTTGGTAGACAGTTTTATTCTTGTGATGTCACCCAGACTTTGATCTTGATTGGAACTTCCTTAATTCCACCAGAGTGATTTCTGAAGGTGATGGTCTATACATCATAAAACTACATGGTTTATATTGTAAGCATGTCAATTACAGGTTGTTTTTTTTTGTGGACTAACTTTCATTGTTAAATAAATTCTCTGCCAGACACTAGTACTATTGGGTTGCATTGAGAGTGGGATCCTTTTATTGTGGGGTTGTTGAAATTATTTTATTGATTACCTATCATTGCTTTCAATAGCAGACGGATTTAGCTAGTGTAGTGGAACTAGAATTTTTCCCCTTGATGTCTGCATTTTCTAGCCTTTTGTTCAGTGTGTAATAGGAAAGTAATAGAGGAGCAGACATCGACCATCAGAATATTACAGTCAGTTATGGCTTCAAATGTATAGTTCACAGAATAAACAAGAATGTCACCTAATTTAATATGTGCCAACTTTCCCTGAATTCTATGGGATAGTTTCTTGGGGATGATATCATGTCTACAGTTATGGTCTCTTATCGTTATTGAACTTGGTGTATGGGAGTATGTGGCTATCAACAAAAGGGAATAAAGGTGAGGCTCTTACCCTGCCAAACAAGCCATGCTATTCAGTTGAATTACAGTCAGTTCAGCTCTATCTAGCCACGCTAGCTCACTTGTCTCATTCCAAATGCAGCATATGTGCTGGGAGTTTGCTACCAAGGTTGAAATGTGATGCTGGGAGAGATTCTTTAAGGCGGGGGGAGAAAGACCCATTAGGAGTTAATGCAGGTGAGGAAGTGAGGTGGTTAGAGCTGTGCACAAGTGCCAGTAGCAAAGCCACGTGGCGTGTATTTTGTGATGAGGAAGTCTGGATTTAAATTAAGGAACAATGGTATTCAATATGATGCATTTATTAAAAAAAATTTGCTAGCATAATTTTGTATGATAAAAAGCAGCTCTTGCCAACCAACAGCTTAGGTGTAAGTGGACAGAGCTACTCGTTCCAAAGAAGGTACGCTTTGTCAGATGGGTCTGCTTTGGCTGTGCAGATCGCTATGCCTTTCAAATGCTTCCAACGTCCATACTTTTAGGAATCCTGCACCTGGAGCAAGGACCATGAGAGGCTGCTGGGGAATCCACATTTATCCATCTGTCTAACTCTGTCAGTGCAATAATTTTTTTCTCATAAAAGTTCATGGTGTTTGTAAAATCTTCATTCAAAGTGGAAACTGTATGATGTGGGAGCTACAAAATAGATGAGTATACAAAAGGAGACAAAAGAGATGAGAAATGCTTTTAATGTTCTCCTGCCAAAGTGAATTACCAACTGACCCAAATGCTGGTTTGATCTACTTTAGTCTCTTACAATGCTCTATAAAATGGGTGAGTTTTTTGGGTGCAAACTCTCGGCATAGATACATGAATGCCACTGCTGTTGGAAAGGCAAAGGACTGGAACTTGAATAGATCAAAAGTCTTAAATTTGGATTTTACAGAGAGCTAGGATCTGTCATAAGATAACTTGTTTTCCATCTCTTTCACCCCATCCTCAGAATTATGTTTCTTGGATTTGTAAATTTTGGAATTTTGTTGTTGAAAAAAAATCATTTTACATATGTCAGCACATTCTATAACCTCTAATATGCCAGAAAATAGCAAGTGCTGGACTTGGCAGTGCTAGGTTAACAGTTGGACTTGATCTTAAGGGTCTTTTCCAATCTAAATGATTCTGTGGTTCTACATACAGGAGGGATGAGAGAAATTGTGAGACCTCAAGCATGGTTGCATGTGGGGGAAGTGGGGTTGCTCTCGACAACAGCAGACTTTTGGGTTCTTATTTGGCTCTACCCCTAGTACTCACCTAAAATGTTCATGTACCTTGTTTCAAGGCAGTTTCTGATCATGTTACAAATTTACCACCTTGTCTGTTGTAGCTTCTGTAGCTGGCCTGGATGTAGCTTCTGAGATATTTTGAGACTGCCCTACTTGCAGGAAATGGTGTGGGAACTGTTTCCCAGGGATAATTTGAACACTGTTTTTTCTAAGGCAAAAAGTTTCTACTTACAGTACAGAAGTACTCACTGGATGGAACTTCTTTCAGCTTCTGCAGCTGTGGCTGAGACTCATCTGCTGCCCAGCAGCTTGAGTTTTATAGGCCAGCCACAATGGCAGACATACAGCCACCATACGTGGACTATTCAGGCATATCATTGGCTAGGCATGTTATGCCTTAAAGCCAGAATACTTGATTAACATAAAGTGCGTAAAGGACAATACCCCAGGCTGGTCAAAGCATGTTTTTAGTGCCCTAAGGACAAGAATAAAATAATCTGCAGAGGCAAACTCGTATTTTTGGGTCCTCCCCATTCCACGCTTGCCCACCTCCCATCTGGTCTCCATCTTTTTCCTGTAGCAAATGCAGTCTCTATCTCTGTAGAGGAACTGAGCAAAGCTGAAAACCTTGCTAGGGCCCTTTTTCATAACAAGAATCGGCAGGAGATGGGTACTTGCAGCTTATAAATGCCTTGCAAATCACTTGATCCCACTGCGCTTCGGAGGCAGCATACTACTTCACTGCACCTGCTCGTTGCACTAGCAAGAGAGGATGGGGAGGCAGAGGTAGGCTGGATGTACAGTAAAGGAACACGTTAAAATGCCTGCGTCTTAGAGACAAGCCTCCCCTTCTGCATCACAATCAGAACAGCATTGAAAAGACAACTGGGAAATAAGCACAGTTCCTCAAATACCCAAAGTTATGCTGACTTATACCACTGATCTTTTTCTGTAAGGATGAACTTTACTTGTTCAGAGAGGAACAGGTGACTCGATCCACTCTGGAAGTAGATTGCTTAAAAAGTAGCTAAATCTTTTTCTTTTTTTTTTTTTTCATACTCCAGTGGGTTACTAGATGAAATGTCGGATGGTTTTCATGGTACAACACTGTACAAAACAATGAAATTTCAATATTTAATATTGCTTGCAATAAAAGTATGGTTGGGTCCTGCCCTTTTCTGAATGTCTTGCTGACTTTGATGTGATTATGTATTCTGTGCATTTCAGGGCTCAGATATAATTTGTTCCATTAATCTGTCACGAATTTCAACTGATGAGTGTGTATGTGGATTCTTGAGCCAGCCCTAGAGCACCTGTGAAAGCCAGAAAGAGATTTGTGTTGTAGACTATATTCTTGTAATTCTCAGCTTCTTAGTAGTCCCATCAAGATCGTGCAAGTTAAGCCTTGCAAGGTTGGAATGACAGAGATCAGAGAAGAGAGATCAGTCACATTGCTATAACGAACCAAATGAGGTTGACTGATACAAACACTAGTTTTTTTAGGGTTCACATTCTGAAAAAATGTTATCTGCAATATCTCCAAAGGCTTTCTGAAGAAAATCCCATTTTCTGTCCTTCATCTTATACAAAGTACTTCATCCTTTAAAAAGCATTTTTTTTTAAATATCTCTTTTTTCAGTGTAGCTTTGGTTCCATAAAGTTAATTTGTATCAAGAAAGAATAGCTCTGTATGAGTCCAAAGAGGAATTGCCCTATTCTGTTTCAGGTTTATATGCGATATTTCAAAAGTGAAATATTGCTGGAAATGATGAGTGGATTGTTGTTATATTAACCCTTGTTTGAGAAGCAAAAATATCTAAATTTCTCCAGTAACAAAAAGCCTGATTCTGACCTCATGCAAACTTAATACCCACACGATTTCAGTGGGTTTCTGTTTTGTACATCAGGAATAACTCTAATGTTAGGCAAATTCCTCAGCACTGCATTATGGATAGCAATTTCCCCCTGTGTAAAATGTGAATTAACCAGAATAACACTTTAAAGTCTCTCCAAATTCCCTTTGTTGAAATCACTATAGCAGACATAGAAATATCTTAGGAGAAAATCAAGCCCAATTAAATTGTGCTTGTGTAAATATCGTGCAAGTGTGGAAATAATTAAGTTTAAAGCCAAATAACTTTCCTTTTGTACCTGTTTGTCTATTATGCAGATTCTTTTTTTTATGGTTCATAATGGATATGTGTTGCTTGAAAGTATTATAGAGTGCTCGACCTGACTGTGACAATCCACACAAGCAACCTATTTACCTGACAGGAAGACATAATTTGCTATTGTGAATATCCATTAAGAATAGAAAAAAAACATTACCAAAAGCAGGTGCCTGACCATTGAGATCATGCAGACTAAAGCAGTTTGGATGAAGACATATATACCAAGAGAATTTGACTATCTCTTTTCTGAAAAGGAAATGAATGGTATTAGACACGCACTCAGTATCTTCAGTGCACCCAACTTCTATTGGTGCTCTCAACTGACAGAAGAGAAATTGTTTGAGAAATACTGTTAATTTTGGGCGTTCGCAGTTCAGTGGTTTTTGTGGTTTGGGTTTTTTTTTCTTTTTTTTTTTTTTTAAGGTGTGTTTGATGCAGGACAGCGGTGTCCTCCAGACTGTCCTATACCACCTTTAACTTTTAATTAGTTGCTCTGTCTAAATGATGCTTGGCTACTGTAGCAGGAGCTATGAATCCTTGCTGCTAGGTCTATTCCTCTCCTTCCATGAGTGGAAAAGAATACCTGTGTGTTACCCACAGGGAACCTTCGGTGAGCAGGTTAAGTCAACTTTTCAGCTGCTATTTAAGGTGCAAAGCTGACCCGTGCTTTCTAACAAAGACTGCAACAGGTCAATGTGTGGCACTCTGAAATCCAGTCATAAGCTAAACAAAATTGGCAGATGTTTTTATCTGCTCCATTGACTGGTAGTGGGAGACAGTTCCCTTTCTAAAGAGCTTTTGGTTAGATCACAAAAAGGTAAATATCGCTGTGCCAATTCCAGAAGTTTGGGACTAAAGTGCAAAGAAATTAATTTATTTGTCCAAGGGTTTACAAAGAAGTTTTTTACCCAGTTGGTAATTAAGCCTTTTGTCTTCCGCATCTGTCCAAAATGCCAACTATACAAGCATTTTCCAGTTTATGTCTAAACTGGCTGTATTATCACAAGTTCCCAAGTTGGAACTCTCTGACGTTGTCTGTTATCCAGCATCTCTCCTACTCTTTTCCTCTGGCGAGTCATCTTGTTTTTACCAGGCAGGTCAAGAGCCATTCTGAAATTGTCACATGCCACATTCAGGCAAGGGGCTGGTATTTTTTCTTTCCAGAAGAGAGAGGAAGAGCACATGTGGCATTTTCTTGTCCAGACAAACTTACAATTACTTCATGTGTCCATCTTTAAAAATCAGTTACTCTCATTCCTCTCTCATCTCTGAAAGATTAATGTACCTTTGAGCCAGTGATAATCTTAAGGAGCCTCCTGTTATGAGAGTGGGGATAAGTAAATTCTGTGTCAGCCTCACCTTTTGTGACCTCACTTTTTTGACTCTGAGTAACAGAACTTCATTTTCATTGCTAGTGTAGCTTCAGGGCTACTTTTCCAGAGCTTCTTAAACATTTCTTTCCAGTCCAGTGCATGTTTCTCTTAATTATCATCCCGTGTAGCAGTAACACTGAGCACAAAAATAGCTTCTCTAAGCTTTGGCACAATACTGCCACAAAATAAGGAGGCTGTGTGATGGCAGCTGTGGTACTGGATTAATGATGCGCACACTAATGAAGCCACACCTCTACTTTATTCACAACTTTATTGATGACCTTTATAAATGGCATCAGGTGAGCTCTCTTAGGGAGTACTTGTGAACTGTACTACAGGTGCACAAGAAATGATCCTATCCACCTCCATTGGATCTCACGTGGACTATCCAGACGGGGGTTGCTTTGGGGTACAGCATGATCCAATGGTTATCTGAGGGAAATAGGCATCTCACATGGCTTCTCTAGACTTTGGCTGCAGACCTGCAGGACCCAAAACATCCTGTGAACCCGTTTGTTTCCTCAAAGTGGGTAGCCAGGGACTGAAGGAGCAGTGAAAGTAGCTTAGCTTCCCAGGCCAGTAAGTGAATAAAATACAGCTAGAGAGAGGGTATGATAATCTGCTGCCAGTATAGACATGGAGTAAATAATGAACCAGGGAGAAAACTGTACTTCGCAAAAGTCTGTAAGTCACAATTGTTGTTTAATCAGCTGCACCAGGAGAGACAGCTCCAGGGGACCCTTGGTAGGAGAGCAGCCAGAGCCCTGGTATTCTCTTTCTCCTGGAGAGCCTGAACTAGCCCAGCATTCAGCGTGTCCAAGCAGTTGTCTTTATCACGCAACAGGTGATGCTGGATCTTTTTCTTTTTTTTTTTTTTTTTTTAAAAAAGCACCTCTCTTTGTCTGCCTGACCTTAAAAATCCTAAGGCAAATGGAGTAGTCAGAGGCTGCACAAATTGCTGGTGCCTCCCCCTATGGCAGGTATACTTCAAAAGGTTCTCTAAGAACCAGCAGACCTGGATATACAACAAGTCATCTGAGAAAACAGCTGCTGTTGTACCACTCTAGGCGTGCTCTCACAGGCAGGTGATCTCAGCAGGCAGCTGTTTTGTCCTTGGGGCTAATTCTCCCCCATTGATTTCTGTAGTATTTTAGACACAGTGTCCCTTGGTATGGAGCGCTTTTGGGCTATGTCACACCCTCCACCTCTCCCTACAGACCTCCCTTTCTTTATATCCTTAGACAAAGGCAGTTACACCAATGCTACAGCTATGTTGAGTATCCTAGAGTAATAGTGAATCCTTTAACTATACAGGTGGAATCAGGCCATCTTCTAAAAGGTTTGTTGAAAAATGAGTGACCGCATAATTTGACCCTGAATTCCCAATGTGATATAAATATCAATTCTATAGAATAGTATCTAGTTTTGAGTGGGAGTCAGGTATTTAACATGGAGAAATGGGAAACTTTTTCATGCTCTGAGGAATTAGTTTAACAGGAAATAATCTCAGTCTGGTTCTGACCTCTTCAAGGTAGCCTACAGCCCCTCTTGCTGCCTGTGGCTAAACCACTCTCAGGGTGCTCCAGACAGCTCACAACAGTTGTACTTCATCTCACCGCCGCTACCTGAAATATCTGAACTCTCTCTCAAATACTAGCATGCTGTTTAACTCCTGTCTTGTAACTAAACCCAAGAATTCCTACTAAAAATAGAGCACTCGGATAGGATTCGGAGTGTTTGGTTTCAAAGCTCAGTAATATTGTTCAAAGGTTTTCTTGCTGCAGTGCAGTTACCAGCCTGTTACACAGTGATGTTTGTTTGAGTCAAGAATCAATGCCTACCTATAGCTATTAGATAAAACATTTTATTGAGTAAGACATGATGACTCAATAATATCAGCAGACACTACCTGGTGAAAAAAGACTGGATGCTACTATGGCCAATTTAGGTTGACAGTAGTAGGAGCTTCCACCACTGCCTTCTCTTGATCCATCTAAAGACAAGGGAGATAATAACTTAGCACTCACAAGCCATGATGCTGGTAAGTGCCAGCTGTCTATGTTTCTAGTCTTCCAAAAGGTTGGAGCAAAGAGGAAGGGCCGTGGCCTGTCTTTTGCACTAATGACTTGCTATATATTATCCAGGCACAAGATGTCTCTGTGGGCTCTCCAGAAATTCTAGATTTAAAAAAAAAAAAAAAAAGACAAATCTGTAACTCAGGCTGTGTGGGAAGCCTGTCAGCTTGTGTTTGTGGTTTTGTTTGTTTTCTTTAACAAATGCTTCCTGTGTTAAACAGGCTGATACATTATATTTTATAACGTCCCTGCTGCCCCAGTCCATAGCAAAGGAGAGACATCCATGAAGTGAGCGTAGTAAAAGACTTGCATGTGGTATAGATTGTGATTGCAGAGAGCTTAGGAAGGAGGTCCTCAGAGTTTAGGTAGCATGGTTAGATAATAAAGCCATTCATCTTCTAATTTCGATATTGAGAAAGACACTCAAATTGCCCAAGTGTTTAGGGCATCAATAAATAGGGTGTTCGTTGTAGCTGAGTTAATATAACTGAAGAAAACTCAAGGTTTCAAATTTCCTAGAATCTGAATGTTTGATTTGGCACCATGAAAGTTTAATTCATAATTAATTCTGGTATTATTCTTTAGAAATGTATTTGTTTTAAATAATAAATGAGCAGGACTTCTTTTTAACCTTAAGAAATTGCTACAAGCTGTGTTATAATAAAGCATTTAGTAATTTCCAAGAAAAGACTGTAAGAGAGTAACTTGTGAACTGGTGTTTCACCTCTTTGGTCTCAGATAAACATCTTTGCTTTCTAGGTTTGATGATGACCCCTTTGGTCTTCCTGGTTATTAAAAACCACACATGTTAAAAAAAGCTGTGTTAGGTCATGCTCAATGGAGCAAGTCATAGTTTCACACTGGGCACAAACTGGCTTGATAAGTCGCTGACTCTTATTTAGGTTAACTTCCACCTCAAAGTCTCTGGTCTGCCAAAAATGTAACACGCTTATGGATATTAACGCCCACATCTTTTCAGCACTAATGGAGGAAGCCCATCAAATCTTGCTGAAGTAATACCATTACATCATACACAACAAAAGCCAGTACCTCTCCCTTACCTCCTTGAGATACAACAGTAGTTACAAATCTCTAGTTGCTTGAAAATCCACCAAGGTTGGAGAAAATGCATCTTCTGGTGAAGTTTATTCAGTCTGATTGCAGGTTCTCTTGCAGGATGATGGTTTTTAGAGCATAGCATTAAGTTCTCATACAGTAGGCAAATTATAACAATGATTATATGGAGTAATTGTGTTAGACTGTGCTGGAAAAATAATCTCCTTACGAACAGTGCAAGTGATTACTAAAAGACAAACATTATTAATTCAGTTGTCCATAGCGACCTGATACTGCTTACTTAGCCTTGCTTTATAGGCAATACATTTATATTTTTGTAATCATAGTGTTAGTAAATTTGCAAACAGTGGTTGGACTCCTACTTCCAACTGGAACTGGGACAGTTCTCTTCAAACTCAGGTGGAATCTGTAGAGGTAAAATACCATACTGATACAAATTGCTCCCTCTGGGACTGAAGACAGTAAATAAGATGCAGGAAAAATGACCTCATGGCATTAAATACTTAATCCTTTTCTTTGCTCTGGAGTTGACCTAATACTCTTGAAATCAAGAGATACTCTCTCATTGACTTCATTGGATCTCACGTCTTGTTTTGCAACCTTCTTGATAATAGCAGGATTGATAACGTTTCCACTTGAGGCATTGTGTGGTAGGACTTGATGCCAATCAGCAAAAAAGTGTGAAGGAACGCTAAAAATCTAACTCGTTATATAAATTGCAAATATATTGTTAGAACTGTATAGGGAGTGCAAATATTTCTTCCCCACCCCTCAAAAAAGTTGTTAGTTAGGCTTTTGACATGCAGTTTGAGCAGATAGGTGAAAAGAGGAGATATATTTGTTAAAGAACTGGCCTTGAATGTTCTCAAGGCATCAGCAGCAAAGCAGACAGACAGAGGAGTGGGAATACCTCGTTTTCCTGCTTAGACCAGTTGAAACTAAGCAGGGTGGGGGGTAGAATCTGTACAAACTACTCTGGGAAATGGGTTGAAAGACTCCCAAGTTTGTGAGCAGAGAACAGCTAATGTGGTAGAAATATCAACTGGAGTTTTCAATCAGAGAGGTCTTGGTAATTGGGAAAAATATCCACAGGAAAACCTAAATGACAGTGGCCAACCTTCTCCCTTCTGCACGTGTCCCAGAGGCTTATTACAACATCTGTTTGGCTCTTGTAGTGTTGTATAATAGTTTAGAAACTGACTTACTTTCTTGTAAATTAAGAAATGCAGTGTTTTACTATTAATCAATAGAGTTTAGAATAATAAACCTTTCAGAGTCAAGCATTCATGTTCTATTTCCTGATTTAATAAGACAGAGGAAGTTTCTTATTTGAACTTTCTATAGAAAGAGAAGGCTCTGTACAACACTTACCATGCATCCTGTTATAGACCCATTCTTGAATTTCTATGAATTTCTGAGGTTTTACAGCAGACATATATTTCCTTTGTGCTAGTTTAGAGAGAGTTGGGAATAGAGGATGAATGCAGGTATAACACACTGTAGAAGTTCAACTTCAAGAGAGTATGTATGTCATGGACTTAAGGATTACTACACCCTATTTTGGGGCATTGTAGCCCAAAGTGTGTGCTTATGCAATTTGGGAACATCATGTGTAAAATGTCCGTGTTCTATGCAAAATGTTTTTATAGATAAGTAAAATCAGATTTCAGTAATCTGAGTGGTTTTAATCATGTTGGTTACTTAAACAACTTCAGTGGATAACTTTTTGGATGAAACAGTTTGAACTATCAGATTGAATGTAGATTTTTCATTAAGTATGTTTCCCTTTTCAGTTTATGCCCTAGTGAGTTTCCAGTGAAACAGACATATTTCCTTAAATGAATGTTAGTCAGCAAAGCTACGTTTAAGAATTTTATGAACATTCTAAGGGCTGTTGAATTGAAAGTATCGTTGGGACTAAAATAATCAGAGCCAGAAAATGGTGAGGTTTTTACCACACTTCAAGTTCGAGTTGTGAAAGGAAACTTAATGGATTGTAGTTGGACTTTAAAAATTAACCATTGATTAAAACTCTTAGGTTTGGGTTGCAGATGTGCTTGGGACTATCTGTGAATGAATCCTAATTAATGCCTAGAACATGCTCATAAGATCTGTATGCCTTGGAACGCAGTACCTAAAGAGACCTTCTTACTAAACCTAGTTCCTGCTGTCTCTGGAAACTTTTTATTAACCTTAATGATAATACACTGATCATTCACTACCCTTTATAAATGGCAGCTAACTGAAAGTGTGCTGCAGTTCTGCACAGCTTCGTAGTCTTTTTGAAAACCCCACCAGGCTTCTGCAGCACAATTACCTTCTGCCCTTCTGCAAAGTCTTTATTTTCCTTTGGTCAAGTAATACTGACAATTAATTCTGTGCGGCACTAATAGACAGGACAAGTGTTTTATCACTCAAAACAAATTAGCATGGAAGTAAATACCAGCTGTAATGTGTCCTGACATTCTTGTAATTCACATACAACTGCAATGATGTTTCCTCCTAAGACTTACCCTTAAAGTACTTCGTATTTTGACAGGATACAGTCAGAGGGAGGGAATTAGCTGGGCTCCCAAGGTTCTTTTCAATGATGCAAGGGCTGTTCCAGCCCTTATCTACAGCAATTATTGTAATGTTTGTCCAAAATTCAGATTCTTTAGCAAAAGGCTCATCAAGACCGTGCCTCAAAACTGCCTGGAAAACAGGCAAAGTGCAAAATTAGGTTGAAAAGTAAATTTGAGGCAAGTGTCAATGTCAACACCAGTAAACTTCTAAAAATACACGTGTGCATATTTAGTCAATCAAGTCATGACTTTGGTCCTTTCACAAGGAAGCTAACTCACTTCTGATGCATGAAGAGAGCTGAAAGCTTATTTTCAATTACGCTGTTAACACGTTATTTGATGTACATCGTCCATTGGTTGATCACCATACAGAATAATTTATTTCTTTAGTTATTAAAACTCTGTAACTTAAAACCAGGAAAATTATGTTGGTCATACCTGATTATTGTTCTATTTGTTGTTGAGGAAAGCTTACCTGGATATTTTGCTATGCAGAAATCCTGGGGTGGCTTTTATCCTTTTCTCCTGGCATTCTTCGGAATCAAGCTCTATGCTATTTGGAAATTAGGAGTTTTAATTTCTACAATCTGCAAAGAATAATGACTTTTCAAGTCGTCATTAACAAAAACTTCTCTGAGCTGAAAAGTGAAAAAGCTGCGGGCCAATGAAGAAGACAACTGTCTCACCCCACCACCCCCTTCACATCTTCTCTTTCTGTGTGTGTTACTTAAGGGCATTTGTGCAGAAGTACAGTGTCCCCAGCACTTCAGGGACAAATCTGAATGCTGAACTTTTGTTGTTGCAATGTTCATTTGCTCTGAATGCCTTTATTATGCTGAAATCAAGGCTGACGCTTATTTCTTTTTAATTACAAATTTTACTTACTCATTCCACAGAACCAAAATATATTTCTGTTTTAGGCAAAATAAAATACTTTCTCTCCCTTCTTCCTATCTCTCCAAAAAGCACCTGATAAAAACAATGAAACCAGAGTTTGCTCAACGCGCTTGTTCTCAAACAGCTGTATGACATGTCCTTGTGAAAATTTCAGACTGCTTTGTTTGATTTAAATGGCTAAATTCAGGCCTGATTAAAATACAAAACCTTTCCCCAAGTTGATATTTGATTGAAATTTCACAAATACAGCTGTCTATAGGATATCTGCTCTACTTATTAGAGCCCACTGAAGGAGGGGTTTTTTGCAGGAAATTCTCAAGATCCCAGGTTTATTTAGTCCTGAATTCAAAGAAAATAATCTTATAAATATATATAATAGGAAATTATGAAATAAGTGTGTTGAACTATTTCAGCTCAGCTACTTTAAAGAATATTTAAAAAGTAGTTAAGAATCATTAAAATAGCAAAATAATGTAAAGCTTACGTTACTGTAAAACATTTGAATTTGGCGTATTTCTAACCTTTGTGATGGATACAAAATATATTGGAGATTTTTACTACTTATTTCTGTACCAGTGCGGCATTGGGCTCTTCATAAGCGCCATGTCTTATACTAGGAAGGAGAAGTGGAGCTGCAGAAGCTGTTATGTTGTACAAGGCAGGGATTGGAAAGCGTTCCTGAATCTACCTGAACCATCCTTTCTAGAGCTGATCTTGTTAGGAATGAAACAAATTTAAGCCTGTACATCTTCACCTCTTCCCTTTTAAATCTCCAAGGAAGTTCAACTTGAAAGTAGGACTTTCCTACTGAAACCTTTGTCAGTCAGTGCAAATGACTCCCAGTGAACTAAATCACAAGAAGCACTTGGAGTTAGTCAGTCTGGGATTTGATTTAGCACTGTCATTAATTTGCTGTGTACTTCTGGTGTTCCTAAGCATTCTTGTTTCATATCTTCTCATGGCAAGTATGCAGTTCACTGAACTTGATGCTCAGGGAGGACAGGTGTTTCCTAAGCCTCAGCTGTATCTCTGTGGCTGGTTAGAGATATTCGTTTATAGTGAGTTTTTCCACATACAATCATAATTTCACAATATAGCAAGATGAATTTCATAAAACACTTTCAAGAGGTTTGTTTTCTGTCTCTTTGTGGCTGAAGAACAGAAGTAGTCCTGACTGTATGGCAGAAAGATTAGCTTATTTTGCAGTCATCATAGTTCTTTCAGTTTATAGAACTTGCCTCAACAAGATTATGTTATGCAACAGGGTCAGGGATAGAGGAGGACATTTAAGGCAAATATGAAACCACATAACGTGTAAATGTTCTAGTTCCCCTTAAGTATTGTATTGAAAATATATTTTAACTCATAATTGTATTTTTTTTTTATTCAAAACTTGTGCTTTAGTTCCCAAGGCAACACAAACCAGGAATGATAATTTAGAGCTGCTTCTAAGTACCCTTTCATATGAAAGGGATGAGCAGCTGTAGGTTTCCGATTTGTGATTTGGAGACCTGTTAATGAAAGCTGTCAATTATAGAGCCCATATTCTAACACAAACCCAGTCCTTAAGCTTTTCCATTAATACACACTGCACCATAATTTTAAGGCTCTCTATTACTAGTCATCGTAGGCCCTGCCACACATCACTAATCTCTGCTGCCTGAAAGATGCTGGGAATAGCAAGTGTCTATACATCAGAGTAATTTTAAGTTTTGCTCTCATAATGAATGGAAATTGAATCAATCTCTTCTGGGACTTACTCCAAGATTAGACATTAAAGCAGGATTTTTACACATGCACCCTACACACGCTCCTGCAGTAAGCATAACTTCAGTTAATATTCCTAACAGCTATGTTTTCTCCTCAAAAACTAGCTCATTAGCTTGTAAAATATACAGGATTCAGGTGCTTGATAGCAAATAAAGCCTTTAAAAAATTATGTTTAACCGCTAGGGATTTTAGGAGCCTGACAGGAAACAGCTATTTCACATACAGCTTTTTTGAGGCACTCTCGAGCAAGCTCAGAATTCTGATTCTGGAGTTAAATTTCAAGGTTGTTCCTAGGATGAGACAGGAGGAGAACGTGCTGCTTAGAGGACCAAAGTCCTCTCCTACAAGTCAGAAAATGCCATGAGCTGTGACTGCCTCTAGACCAAGACGTAGTTATATCCTCATCAAGATAGAGAACTTTCAAGGTTTTTTAATCAGAAGTGAAGAAAACCAGAAAGAAAAAGGAAAAGGAGAAGAATTACAAAAATTTTAACCCTCTGTTACTTTAGCAGCTTAGGAAGGTATTGTCTATGCAGTTTAATTTGCTGAGTGTTGAGGAAAGGTAAAAACTTAAAAGGGTGAAAAAGAAAAGCTTGCATTCCTTTGTGGGATGAGGGTGAAATATAGATGTCATAATGAAATATAAATATAGCATCTTCTAGGTTTTAAGGGTTAAAGGGAACTAAGAACCTTTTCTATAAACTAGCTGTTTTGTGGAATCCCTGTATAAAATCGGGTATTGATTACTATTTCATGCTTCAGTTCTCTCTGCTATTCTGACAAACACACTCATAACTCTTTTAGCCCTAATTCATAGCTCAGGCTCTATCCTGTCTTGTCTTTATGCCAGGGAGAACAGAGCCATTATGAACTCAGTGATGTGGTTGTTCCGCGTGTACCGTAGCCTTCCGTGGTTGCTTTCAGCCCCGTTAGGTTGAGAGGATCGCAGTGTTTTTCTAAACATGGAAAAGAAACACTTCTGTAAAATCAGGACCTTTGCAGATGTGAATGTCCTGGGATGCCCCATTTCTAGACTTCGAACTCCCGTTTTTATGCAATGCCTCCTTAACAAGCTTCACATCACATCAAACTGGTTCTTTCAGCAAGGTAGTGGGACACGGTGGTGGACTCCAAAAAAGGCATGACAAAGATTGTATAGGGACTTTAAATATAAACATTAAGATGGTAAATCTGGCACACTCTAAAACCTGGAAATCCCCTGTTGTAAGAGAAGAGCTCGTTGCTAACTGCCTCACAGATGAGCATGAAGGCTTTTGCTGCAGAGCTCTTAGCTACAGCCCGTCTTCTGTTTCCACAACGACCACCACTTACTGCGTGTCTGTATTTTCATGTTGGACAGGAGGTAAATCATCCACTTGCTCAGACTGACACCAGCTGAGCGTTTAACTAATTTTTCTAGTAAAATGGTCTTAATATTACATGGTAAAAGTTTAGTCGGTCATATGCACGGATATGCCAGTGCAAAATGGCTACCTCGTTCTTCAGCTCCGGTACCAGCAGTCGTACTCTTCTCCTCCCCACACCAACCCTCATCTAGTTCCTGTTTCCTAAGGTTAAACACTTTTCAGGGTTTGCATGTGAAGGGTACCTAAGTGAACTACGCAAAAATTAAAATAAAGCAAAATAAATGTTTATGAATACTGCACGCACTAGCAGTATTCTGTATCTCACATCTCCCCACTTACGCAGTTGTGATACTCTGTCAGTCATTGCTGGAAATTTTAATCCCAGCAGATCCGAAGAACTTGCCGCCTTCCTTTGCACCTCATTGCTTGCAAGGGCAGAGCTTCCTTCATCAAGACTTTTACAGCAAATATCATAGATTAATAAAAAGGTGAAAGAGCTCTGGTCCATTATTTATCCCTGACTGATATTTATTAGCAAAAAAACAATTTATGCTGGGATTCCTTTATGGGTCTGTGATTGCAGTAGCTGGGGCAAGTGGTAATTAAAAAGCTGCAGTGTGTCCTCTCACCTCAAAACTGGGCTTTAAAATGATGACAAGATAATGAATGGTGAAGTCTAATATCCATATTAATTTCTCAGGGTGTTCACATGTGTGGCTGTGTGTTGTGTAGGTGGCTGGAAAGTTCAGGATATTTGACAGCTAAGACACATTGCTGCTGGCAGAGCCCATCTGTCTGATTAGCCTCAGTTATGTGGTGCAAGTGTTCATTTGCACACCAGCCCAAAGCATTGGGCTTGACTGTTCACATAAATCTCAACCAGATTTCCTAATGAGCTGTTGCCACTTGCACATCTAGAGCTAATTTTGGTCAAGGAACATGTTACAGTAGTACATTAATTTTAAGAGTTGGCAGAGCCCTGTGAGTTAGATATTCCACAAGTTTTACGTATAGGTAAACTGAGGCACAAGCTCAAGTTGACCAGAGTAAATTGTAAAAGCAGACTTGGCCTTTCAAATAAGGAATGTTGGTTCAAGTTCATTAGCTAACCTCCATTTCCCACTGAAAGCAAGAGCTGAAAAACTGCTTTTTAAAGATTTTTAAGAGTCAGAATATATTATATCACCTGGCTTAGGTCTGCCCACCTTGTGCTGTTCCCCTGATGGAGAACAGAATGCCTTGGGCTTCTGGCAGCCCTGGACTGCCCCACCACTGCGCAGGATCCCTGCCAGGCCAGTTTAGGCTCTCATCAGAACTTACAGCCACAGCATCTATGTTATAGCAGGGATGAAGCTGGCTCAGTTGGTGGGAAGGGGATGCAAATTACGTTTGCATGTGTGTTTTCTGATTTTTGTGGAAAATCACTTTGTGGATAGGTAGAAGGCACACTCTGAAACAAGCCTTCTCCAGGTTCTTTAGGTATATTATGTGTATCTCCTCAATGAGGAGACTAGCATCAGCAAGAGGTTCTTCCCAAAAGAGTGATTTAACTTCAAGTCTCCTTCCTATGCCACTTTGGCCTTTCGGAATCAAAGTTAATGAAAGGCAAAGAGGGGCCGTGCAGGTTTCACTCACCAAGGAGAGACTTAGCCTAAGGAGAGACAAGAATGTTTCTTGCCTACCGACTAACTCGTAACTAATTGAAAATGATCTAATCTTTTTGATCGCACCTTAAGGGAGTTAGTACAGGTTATTAATAAAACCTTCATTATTTTTCTTACCCTCAATCATGAAGAGAAGTCATGAACCCAAATTTTAATTCCCTCCTCTTTTTGGATTTTTTTTTTTAAACAAATTAAGTAAAAAAAAAAAAAAAAAAAAAATTATNGTTGAAATAATTTTAAGTCAAAACTTTGTTTTCTGCAAATAACTCAACATTCTGAATTTTTAAATTTAAAGCACAGCAATTAGGAGATTGTAATGAACATAGGTGTTCTTCAAATTGATGAATTCAATGAAATTGACTCTTTACCGTGAACACTTTTGATTTCCAGTACTTGTTCCTTTGCAATACAGAACTTCTATGCAGCTTGTGTTACGGTTGTGTATGTTAATAACGCATCAGTCCTTGCCAGTGGTAGCACATTTGAAAAGGGCTTTTGAATGTCTGCATCTTTCTTGGAGAGGAGGAAAAACCACCTGAGTTTTGCAGGACTACATGCAATCAATTGCACCTGCAAAGGAAAACTTGTATGACTTAACGACTTTTTACTGAAAAGCTCAGCCCTTGAAATTCAATCCTAACGCTTGTACTGGACAGAATTTCATTTCCATTTCCCTGAACAGCTGGGTTACCAGGTCATTGTCTATTGAGAGGAAAGAAGTCTCTCTGCTGTATTGCCAACATGACTTTCTGCTATCGTTATCCTTGCTTTGCTTTTGCAATTTAAGAAGGCTATTTTATTGGGTTGTATGGCTGGAATCTATAAAGTTTTTGATTGGGAAACAACCCCCTTGCTGTTATGGGCTTAGGTAAGCATACATCCACTACAGTCAAGTAGCTGTCCAACTCAAAAATATCTGCAGAGTGATAAAGGAATATTTTGCAGATGAGACAAGAGTTTGGTGAATAATTGCAAAGAAAAGCTGCACATGTAAAAATTTGGAGAGGGTCTGTGAGGGTCATTTTGTCTTATGAATTTGTTTTTAAACCTCCACATAATTTCCAGTTGCTTTTATGCAGTCTCTAATTCTATGACCTAGAGTTGCAAAAGACTTGATAACTCCTCCTATTCCCTCCGTTTAGTAGCCTATTTTTAAAAAACATCAAGAAAAGTCAATTCTAATGAAAAATGTACTTGTGCAATGACAAGGACTGCTGGTTTATGTTAATTCAACTGATCAGGCCATTAATGTCTCTACCCCTCAATTTGATATAGTTACTTTACGATGAGACAACATAATTTCTGTGCTCGGAACACATTAGAATTTAATTAGTACTGGCACAGAACAGTAGCACCTTGAGTAAAAGAAATACTAAATTGCTTCATTTCTGACATAGAAAATCAATGCATTCTCCATTCAAACTTGAATTTTGTTTCATTATTCTTCTAAATAGATTTACAGGAGTCTATTTAGGATTTTAATATAACTAGCACATTAAAAATTAAAATACAGCCAGGACTGGGTCATTTACCCAGGTATCAAAGAAAATGTATCATCATGATTATGGAGTCTATTCATCCATTAAGTTCATGTACTCACTCTTTTTGGTAGAAGTGATGCTTACAGACTGACACAAAAGAGTTCACCACCATTCCCAGCTGCAAAAAATTTTCTCTTTCTCTTTTTTGAGTAAAGCGAGAATGAATTGGACTCCCAGATGTTGAGGTTTAAATGAGGACTTGGAAGTGGACATGAGCAATGGTTATCTACCTGCTCATTTCCACGAGTCTCAGTTATAGCAGGCTTAAAATTGCACCTCCCCAACCTGAGCCCTGCGCATCAGGGACAAAGTGATGTGTGGTACTTTCTGGCTGTGTCCCGTCCAGTCTGGTCCTAATTTTGTAAGACCCAAAGCTGGTCAATATGAAGTGAAAGTTTTAGTACAAGATCACTGTTGGCCCCTAAGAAAACCCAGGGTTTAATAAGACTTTTTGAGGTTTGAATAGTCTCATTTCAGAAATGAAGTTTAATGAACCCAATTAATCCGCAGCCCTAACTTGCCTACTTGGCTACAGCAGGTTGGTTACACCTGCCCAAGTGAGCGATTCAGTCACATTATTCTCTCCCTGAAAATCAAATCCCTTCAGCAGAATGGAGCCCTCCCCTCTTGCTACATGAATCTCAATTATATCCAAATCTAGCCTGAAGCTAATATATCAACAAAGACAACTCTATTAGACAGTTGCTGTTGCTTTAAAACTCACCCATTCTACAAGGTCACTGTCTTTGTTCCCCCTCCTCTTTCTAGGAGGCACGCACACAGTTGTTTAACCGCCTCATCAACAACGTGGTTATTATTTTGTATTTTTCTGGATACTTTTTTCAGTCTGCACTGGTTTCTGATCTGCTTTCACCTGCAGTTGAAGGGCATTCCACTTCTATATATTTTAATCAAGTCTAGCTGGAATGCAGTTGTTTTCCAGTGTTCAGGTACCAAAATGATTCCTATTCCTGCCCACAAGTAAGCTTACAACATTGGAGAGAAATACATATGAATATTAGAAATGTGAATATTCAAGGATACCCTTCCAATCTCTAATGACCTTATTTTGCTATTTTCAAAAGATGTTAATCATCTTTCCCTTTGGTTTATTTTGTGAGGTAGCAACTTATCAAGACAGCAAACAGAAATACGCATCCAGAAATTTCAATAAATATGTTAGTCTGCAATAAAAATTGGTTAGTAAAAAAGTTGTTAGCTTTCTGAAATCTCCAGAGCTTGTTACAAAATTTTTGGAACTTGAAAAGCTTTAATATGGTTCTTTTGGCTGCCAGTCAGCAGACAAGCAGATCCCAAGGAAAAAAGCCCACGTACAGTGTAATCTCCCTGACGTGGGCCACAAAATACAATGCCAGCTCATGCTTATTATGCCAATTGCTTCGTAAGGAGGCAAGAAGCAAGTGTTAAAACTATCAGACAGCTTTGTGGCAACATGCCTTTTTTTACCTTCATATTTGAAACTCACATCAATTAAGGGATAGCTCTTTGAAACAGTAATGAGAATGTTTGTAAGTGCTTGGATAGAAAGTGGGTGGAATTTTGGATTTTGACATACTTACTCCCAGATTAGTGCAGAAACTTTCTGAGGAAACAGATTTGTCAGCAAATTCTCAGTTGCGGCAGGTGTTCGCTTTGAAACATTTCAGGTTTGATGAACTTCTTGCAGATCAGAGGTAGGGTATTCTAGGGTTTGTGTTCATGGCAGGCTGCAGAAACCTGCCACAGGGACCAAACCATGATGTTTGTTTGTCATTGTGTTGCACGTGTTTGTCATGCTTACGAAGTACATCTTTTTGAGTGTTGCCCAAGTGACTGGAAAGACTGGGATTCCAGCCTGTAAACACTTCCTTGGACTGTAATGGTGTGTCTTGGCTGCAAAGTGATTCCCTTGGAAAAGGAATTGTACCATCACAAATGAACACGAGAGTTCAGGCTACCTTAAGGCTCTTCCTTCTACCTAAATATTTATATTCCTTGAATTAGAATGCTTAATCCTGCAAGTGTAACGCTCAGTAGAACTGTAATTTGTAAGGAATATACTTCTAGTTCAGGGAACAGCCATGCTTTTAGATCATGTCTGTAAATGATTAATTTACAGTAACAGACTGTTAACTGATGCTTTTGGAAAGTTTTTCTGAGTTTTAATCTAATTGAAAATAAAGTATTAAGTACTTTTCGTTCATCATTACAGACTTTCCTTTAGGGCCTATGGATCTTTGTAGGACAAGAACAGGATTTAGTTTTAAGCAACAGACTGAGACATGATGAAAGCAAGAAGCAGAGGCTGAGACCTTAATTAAAACGGAGTTACATTTCAGAGAGTTACTGAAGAAGAAGGAGGTGCTGGGGGCTACAGAGTAGCTATAAATGTTTTTCAAAGCCCGTTTGTACAGTGAAACAGCCAATACAACAGCCCTATTATTCACCTTTACCATGTTAGTATTTGTGAAAAGCAAACTTCAAACAGGCTCAGAGCTAGGAGCTCCCTGTCCAAGGGCGATGGGCACATCAAGGCATAGGGATGAAGGAATGGATGCTAGCAGCTGGAAGCACAGAAGCTGCTCTGAAGTTTGCTAATGCTTTTTGACCTTGCTAGAATTCATTTCACTTTGTGATCCTCGTGATTTCAGCGTAAGGTCTGGCAGCTCCTCTGCTCAGCCACCGCTGTGAGGAGCTTTTCATTTAGTGTAGCTCCATGTTAGAATTCACTTGCACTTGGTGTCCATGCAGATTCCACCATGACATCCTGCAAGGCAAGAAAGCAGTCTGAATCCTTAGAGATGGAGCAAATGCAAAGTTAAACCAAGCCAGTCAGAACTGAAGAAAAGCTCAGGTTGATCTGGCTTATAAAAAAAACCTGAAAACTTAGGGTATTTTTTATTCCTTCTGACCTATATATATATCTTGTATCGGGGTGTATATCCTGCTATACAATCGGAATTAGATCCTTCTGATCTAATTTATAGTAGTCTATATTATTAAAATCTACAAAGAATTTAAAATCTTCTATTGGCAAGTAAATGTAATGGCAGGCACTATCTGGGAATCATGACAGCAACATTACATGTCCTGCGGACATGGCTCCCTACCATGCTTTCATTCTTCCACAGGTATCTGTGTTGTCATCTTCTAGGAAACAGTCTAAAATCATCTCAGACAGGCCCACCATGTGTTGTGGATATGTCAGCTAGCTGCAGGCTCCTGGTAGAGTAGGATTAGAAATAACTCGTTACCCCATGCCAGTAAGATCCTCACTATCCAACAATCAGAAGATACCCTAAGATCTTCTGGCCTCTTATGTTTCTTCATCTGAATGATGGATTTGTCCAAAGCTCAGGATATTCTCCTTAAAACACTAAGCATTGATATGCCATGTGATTAAGAGAGAGGTGTTGGTTTCTTACTTTGGGGAATTATCTACTGAGCTATTGCCAGGTTTCCCTGCAGTTCTCTTGAGAGTATCTGAATTAAATGTGATAAAAATTGAGGAACTGTACTGGAAAACCCCTCAAGGCTATCAGATATTCATTTACAGGAGCAGAGGGAACCATTGTCTATACTCTCGTGTTTTATCACATAAATGATGCTTTAGAGACAGTTTTGTGTATGCCATCTCATTTCAAAGTTGGTTTGGGTTGTTTTTTCTCATTAGGTCACATCATTTTTGGAAACTACTAAGAATTTTTTTTTTTCACATTCCCTTGGAGTCTTTTTTTCTACATATCTTCTACTAGTCCCTGTTGGGGGACTAATTTATATATACGATGTGTGTGTGTGCATATCTATAATATATATAAAAAAGGGAGGCATATCTAGGATTAAATTTCCTAGATAAGTTTCTAAATTCCATTTAGATTTTTACATACCTTGTTCTCAAGGAGGTGGTGTGGTGTTGATTTTTGGGGTGTTTTTTGGGTTGGTTTTTGGGTTTTTTTTTTTGGTGGTGTGTTTTGTTTTGTTTTAATTTTTTCCTAATATATTCTTTTCCTAATATATTCTCACACTTTCTGATTCAGAATACCCAGAATCTGGTTGTTGATCAAGGGAAATCTCTTCAGGTTAATAGTTGTCCACCCAAGCAATACATACAAAGATTTAATAAATAAAACTAGAAGACAGCAAAGCCTTTAACTTCCTGGCAAGATCAGGAGAACAAGCCATTTAGAGCTTGCTGCTGACAGGCTCTTGCTTTATCACGGATTTAAATGTGCCAGCTGGTCAAGCAGTAACATATTTCTACAAAAGGAAGGTGCTTTTGCATGGTGGCATTCTCATGTACCCAAAACCCTGACTGCCACTGAACACTGGTCCCATACTGTGGTGGAATAATGTATTGCCACAAGGACATGGATTCGAAGCAGATACCTGTAGCAATTGGTTTTAACTAATAGGCCTGATAGGAAATTTATCTATGAAATTCTCTGAATCTGCAGTCAAACAGAAAAATTATTCTCTTTATACGACTAGCTCATGAAACACATTTTACTCTGTTCGTAAAAATTGTGAATCCTGCAAATCTGTTGGGATGGGTTGTGAAGAAACTTTTTGCTATGCATTTAACTGTAGTAGTTTCTTAAATCAGTGCTTTATGTTTAAGATGCCTGGTAATTCCTGCTGCCTTGGTGAAAAGCTACTAATAAAGCAGTTACAGGACCGAGTCATTCAGTATGCTAAATGTTAGTATACACTCACTCTAGACTAACAGAGGCACTGTAGTTATTTAAGCATCTGAATTCAATAATAGTTAAATTCTACCCTAAATTTCTCAGAATAATTTGATTTGGAGTAAATGAATTTCTTTCTAGACATAGTCAAAGCAATTACATTCAACTAGATGCCAAATTATAGCATAACATTTATCACCATTTAAGCACTGCAAAGCACTAAAGAACTCAAACTTATCTTTATTTCCATGCTGGCAGTTTGGTGGCCAGGCTGACTTTGCATTCCCCAGTCTGTTCATTGGCAGGAAGAAATGTGAAGTTCAAGCAGAATTTGAAGTGCTAACCCCACTGGGAGCAGAGAACGGATAGATGTAGGTTGATACAATTTCTGTTTACGAATCAAGCTTATACCACCTACCTCTCTTTTTTTTTTTTTTCCCCCCACAAGGATGCTCCTGATTGTGACAGAACATGAGTTAATACAAAGCCTTTTTTCTTTTTCTTCTCTACTTACAACTTTTCTGTATGCTTCACGTTCCAGTAGGATGTGATTGTCATTTTTTCTTATGTTAAGTACAATTTGATTAAAGTGGGAATTGCCTGTGCACGCGTCTATTGCTGTATCAAACTCTATTAAGACAGCTGCTCAGACTTTGCAAGTGCTTGACTGTGCATCCCCTTACATCCAGGCTGGTCAATTTGGACTTCTGGTGTTTGCAGACTGGGCTAATGACCCAGATAAAGAGCTTGCATTCTAAGATACAATAATCTAGCCGGTCTACTAAGGTCACATACAAGTAAAGTTATTTGCTATGAAGAAGTTATTTGGACTAATGAAGATCCAAAGTGAGGATATCCCTGACACTAACGGTCATGTATACTTTTGTAATTTATTTTCTTTTGTAAGGTGTTTACAGATCTTGTATCAAAGGAACTTTTCAAAGGCACTATGGGAAAAAATGCCTCACTTCAGAGATGTATTTTTGGGATTATTTTTGCCCTTTTTCCAGAATATATCTCCATAAGGTTTTAAAACTTGAAACAACTGAAAGTACCTGTGGGATGTGGTATCCTTTTGAAACAAAACACAATATTTGAACCTCAGTTTGAAACAGGAGGATTTCTGTTGTGAAACATCCAAACATTCTGTCCTCTCTATTGTACGGAAAGATGCACTAAACCTCAATTAAAGAAATAACAAGTACACTGTCATCATACAATTAAAAGAAAGAAAAAACTGTTTGTATTTCTTCTAATTTTAACCAATGAAATCTAATGGTGATTTATGCCTTTCCCCCTTACAACAGGTATAATAGAGATTTATTATAACTTGTAGTTTTTCTTTTCCAACTCTAATTGTGGAATGTGGTTGTTTAGAGTTACTAGCTGTTGTGGTTTAGTTCAAACTGTGGGGTTTTGTTTTTTTCCCCATTAATCCAGTAAAGAGGAAGAAAATGCACTTCATGGCACAACTAATACTTGCTTGTTCACATGCCATTAGCATAAAGTTTTCAATTTTTCATTCAGTAGATAATGCAAAATGAGGCAGAGACAAATTCAACTTCCAGTCAAAGCAGATTATGCAAACTCTTCTATAGGATTTGAATTGTCTAGTCAAAGACTCCCCAGGCCATCTAAGATTTTAGTTCTTTTGCAACAGATGCAGGACATTGGAAATCTTTGTTTCATAGATCTACAATTAATTTTACAATTGTAGTTAGACTGTGTTGGAATACGTTACCAGGGCGATCAATAAAAAATAAGTTTCTACTGTATAAATTTTTGCTGTGTCTCACCCTCTCAGAAGCAAACATTACCCCATACATTATCTTCCCTTCTTGGTACCAACCTTCAGATACAAATCTGGAGGAGGTGAACATCTCAGTGTGATTTCTCAGGCCACCTCTTTCATTATGATCTTGCTATTAAGATTCTTTAAAATTCTGATTTCTTCATCTCCATACACCTTGGAAATGCATTAGATTTTTCAGTATTTCTCCTGTTGCATTGATGTCAAAGGATATAAAGGCTTCATTTAGCTTGCCCTTTGCATTCCTTTTCTCATGTGAGCTAAGTAAACATGTTAAGATTCTTTCCATTAGTTACTTTTTAAAGAAAGGCTTTTTAAGGAATTAACATGCATGACAACATATGCTTTAATGTGAATCCTTATGCTGATGGAGAAAATAGTTATTAGTTATTTTAATCCCTTTTTTCCTCCTTAAGACTACTGTTGCAGCATAAGAGCTCAAGCATAGGACTGTATAGACAGACAGAGCTAGCTAACACATGGAAGTTGTAGCGAAATCTCTTTTACCCACATGCCTGTTTAGATTCAGTCAGTGGGAAAGTTCTCTTCTCCATCCCAAATCCTTATGACCGGGATGGAAGGAAAACACACATTGTGTCGGCATGTGAAATATTTGGAAAAGCAACATGAACATTCACCTGGAGGAATGCTGCTGACTAGGAACCTGGTGGTGGTGAAGTTGGAACAGGGCTGGACAGTACATGGATTTCAGCCTGCATCAGAATTTTAAAGGGTTTGAAACCTTGTGTGTCATGTTCTGGAGATCTCTCTGGCACTATGACTTTCCTGTGTGAGCTGAATAATGAGTACCTATTCAGTCATGCATCTATCTCTAACTGCGTATGAATGTTGTACACCAGACTGCAGAAAACAACTTCCCTTGACATCTGAGAGTGTTTATGTCATAGTCTCTGGGTTTGGTCAATCTCTTCTAATAGCATCAGGCATTAGTATAAAACTGATGCAAGTGTTGCACAGAATTGCCTTTGTGTAACTAAACCAAGCCCCTCTACTGACAACCTACCGCAATAACCTACAAGTCCACTCTTGAGGAAAGGCAGATCTTTCTACATTCACAGGTACTCCGAGATGTACAGACTTACCAGCTATAGTAGAAAAACAAAATTAAGAAATGACGCACCTCTCATCTGAATAGGCATCTTCATAATCCAGCAAGGTGGTCCCTTGCTGCAAGTTATCTAGGAGTACTTGCTTCATTTAGCTGTCCATCTGCTGAAAGAATTTGAGAAAAATACAATCTGATCTCTGGAGTTGCTGCAACTATAACTTCATTAACTTCAGTGGACTCATAATTATGTTTCAAGTAGGAACAGGCTTGACGTGTGAGGACACTTGTGGCAACTGGGTGTTTTTAGTTTTTCAGGGTTTATCATGTTTGAAATTCTTCCTGACCTACACCAGTAAGAACATGGAGGGATTAAGACCTGGTTCCTCAACACATAGCAACATTTTCTTACTTCAGGGCCCTTAACCTCTTCTGAAGAATAAAGTCTTTGAATCAGCTTCCAAAAGCTGTTGCAAACCCATAGGTTTCTTCTATATCATCCTCTGCCCTTCCTTTTTTTATTTATTGCGTAGTTTTATCAAAAATAAAAGTCCTTTTACCTTCATATTATAAAAGAGAGCACCTCATCTACCCCCCTCAGAAGTAGGATGAAGCCTGAGACCTGGTGAAGGCAACAGAGTTAAGAATTCACCCTAATTTTTAGAGGTGCTGACCGCTCTCAGATCTCATTTCTTTTGAAAATGCATTGTGAGGCATCAATGCAGGATCTAGGTCAAAGACGATTAGAAACTCCAGTGATTCTAGGACAGAAGAGAATGTACTCTAAACTATTGAAAATGCTCTTTCAAACCAGTGTTCTTAAATACGTGAAGAAAACTTTTCTCATTCCTTATGAGAGATGAAACACTGAAAGATTAAACAGGAGATCTATCACAGTGAGCTTTTGTATTTTTTGTCCTGCAGAAGGTTGCAGATCCCATGGTATGAGAGTGCTATCCATTGATTCAAGTAAGTATCTAAGCATGCACATCTTTCTGTTGGCTTCAGCTGCAGCGTGGGTCCTCTGGCCATCCAAGATGGGATGGGTTCTATCTCTCAGCCATCAAATTCCCTCCAGTGGAAGGTTTTCTACATCCAGCAGTTTTCTGCTGGCATCTGGACGCAGAGCTGATACCAGGCTGTGATGTATGTAGCCCAATAAGTAAAATTCATCACTCACAATGACGTGAAGAAGATTAAGTTTGGCAAAACTCTGGCTGCATATTGTAAATGGCCTCTCTGCGACTCTGGTTTCCTGGCCGGCTGGATCTGGTTTCTCCCTGTTAGATTCTATGGTTGTAGATTTATTCACATTACTGTTTCTTGTTAAAGACAATGCCCTGAGGGTGTTAAGGTCTTGTTTGACCTCAGAGCTAAAATATAAAGCTCCAAATTCCCCTCTCCGTTGTATCTAATTAAGGAATCTCATTAACCCTCTCTGTGGATAGATTGAGAGGATGTCTCCTTTCTGCAGGCTGCGAATAGGTTTTCTGGTACAACAGCATACTCATCCGACCCCTGGTATTAGGTGCTGTGTTAAACGTACTCTGCCAACTCATGGCAATGACATTTCCTTTTTTAATCCATTCTTTCTGAGAAACTTCTCTGAACTAAACATAGATTTTTTTTTGCTTTTTTCTCACTGCTTCTGGAGCTCTGCCATTTAAAGATCTGGGAAACCAGTTACCTAATCTCATAATCTCATGGAAGTTTCTAGGATTCAAAGGGCAAAGTTTCTGCTGGGTGGTGGTGATGGGGAGGTAAAATTCTGCATCCATTCCTTCAGTTAACTATGCAGAGACAACTGGACCAAAAAAACCAGCACAGTGCTGGTCATAATTTTTCCTGCATGTCATCTCTGCACCATAGATATTTCTTTAAGGGCATATGTAACAGGATGGTCTGTACTAGACCGATGACTCTTCTATGTTTAGAAAGTTATCTGGTTTTTTTTTGTCAGGAAAGCAATGAACTGATAGTTTCTTACATTCAGCTCTGCTATCTGGGGGCTGCTGAAGAAAATCTGGACAGTTATAAGATGATAAAGGATGCGCTGCTGAGCATGGTGCAGGAACATTGCCCATCTTCTGCAGGGAGCCAGCTCCAACCCAGCGGGGTTGATCGTTTCCCACTCAGCACTAGCCTGCTAGCTCAACCTGACTTCAGCAGTCCCACTGGGGGGTCTCCCCCATGGGGTGCCCAGTGCTGCGGCACGAG
Organism: Dromas ardeola; assembly: GCA_013398915.1. NCBI lineage: Eukaryota > Metazoa > Chordata > Aves > Charadriiformes > Dromadidae > Dromas > Dromas ardeola. The sequence continues at coordinate 80,288 of VYZM01005584.1, forward strand.
GGTGGGTGCAGGGCCAGGCACTCCTCATTCGGCAGCGAGCCTGTGCTGAAAATCCTTCCCAGAACACCAGGTGCTGGGAGCAGGTGCAGAGGCGGTGGCTGCATGTGGATTCCCCTTTTGGTCTGACGTGATGGAAGCCAAAAGCCCAGCTGGGTTGGCGCGTACTGTGTGGTGTAGGAAGAGTAGCTGTATGGCTTTGCTGCTGGAACCAGAGCTGGTCACCAGGGATAGGGAGGTGCTTCGCTGGGCGCTGTGTGGCTGAGACTGCCGAGTCTCCCGATTCAAGTGAATAGTTGGATGTGGGTAAGGAGGTGTAGTAGTAGGACAGTTGTCAGGTGGACCTCTAAGTAGGCAGAGGAGGATGGGTATATTACCAGAAAGAAAGAGAAGCCGCAAACAACCCATGTAGTTAAAATACCTGGTCTGTACTGGAATCAGAGCATGGAAACTTCAAAAGATATCCATGAATTTCTGTTTGCTAAATGGATCCATCTGAGGCTGCCACGCGGCTTTGCGTATTAAGGACATACTGTTTGCCTGGCCTTTCCCTCAGCAGATGGGGAACTGCTTCTATTGAAGTGGACTTTGAATGATGAAACGGAAAGCAAAATGGGGGGAAGAAACAAAGTCGCACTCATTTAGCATAAAACCAAGAGGCTGAGCAAACTTCAGTGGAAGGGCATGAGGCGAAATTATTTAATTTCCTGTTCTCCACTGGAGAACAGGAGTTGAAATATTTACAAATGGGCTGTTTGAACTAGCCAGTGTTATTGAAACCTACTGAGAAGAGTCACATTTTTGGAATGTTATAAAAATGCTTGTATTCTACTAGGCAGAACAGACTGAACAGAACAGCAGGCAAGAGTGCCTGCCAGTTAGTAGCAAATCTGAAGCACTTGCTGATTCATATTTATATAACAAAGCATGAGACAGGGTTGTCTGCTACAGACCACCATAATACCTGTGTTAGTGTTTGAAGAAGTCCCCTGCAGTCAGTATTTCTAGTTCAAGTCTCTGCCTACACTGGCCTTCCCGTTTACCTCTTCCCTGGGTCCTCATACATACCGGCCTTTTCATCCTTCACACTAATGGCTGTAGGTAATTTGGGATGATTGATGTGCATTACACCTCAAGGAGAATATGCTGCAAAGTGGAAGGGTTGTTTTCCAATCAATGATGATAAGCAAGAATCAATCATGTACCATAACCTGCATATCTCACAGAAAGGGACATATTCTTGAGCAATGCTCATGGTCTGAACAATATGCTGGCTTATTAATTTTCATGAGTTTTCTCCAAAGGTACATTAACTTGGACAACACAAGGTCACTATGCAGAGAGCTGGACAGGCACTGCAAATTATTTTGCGCAAATTTAAAAGAATTCTGTTATGCCCAGCTCATCCTTGTGTTTGGTTAATCTCCACAAAATCCTGAGTGGTCGAGTTTACTCCTTCCAGTAGGTTTTGATATGCTGTTCATAGCAGCTTGCAGAACTACTTCCTCAAAGCAACATTTAAATCCTTTTGCATAACCATAAATGCCAGCAATGACACTGGAGAAACAATAGCACGCGAATTATACAATTAACGAAGGCACCTGGGAATATAAAAATACCTGAGGGACCCTTTCATTGAGTTGAATATGGGAGAAAAAAAGTCACCTTAGCTATCAGAGTCAAGCACTAAGTGATTATATTTAAGTGAAATATCAAGACTGGTATTAAGATAAAACTGTTCCCCTATGGCCTTTAAATCTGTGGCCTTTAAATCATTTTCTTGCATCCACTGAGCTATTCTGAGACACATAATCCGTGCAAAGTCCTCTTAAACTATCAGGAAATATCAGTGTAAATTTTTCCTAGTGATCCTGCCTGTTTACCATGTAAAGGACAAGTATGGCATGGCAGAGGGGACACCAGGGTAGCTGAATGGCTTCTGGACCAGAGCTGGCTTGCAGGAGAATGGTCTCTTACAGCGAGAGGTTTGGCTCTGTTTGTACGTGCCCATTTTTTAACCTGGTAAAATAAGGTAAGGCTAGAATTGGGCTTGTTTAAATAGCTGTTCTGCAGTTAGATTTTCCTTCTATTGATGGAACTTACTTTTAGTCTAGAAAATTCTCTATATTGGAAAAAGACAACAATAAAGAGGAACATAGAACTTTTACCAAAAAAAATCTGTAAATCCAGACCATGGTCTGCCTCTGTAACCTGGGAGACACAAAAGACAGATACTGGATCAGCTTTTACTCTAACCAAACAAAACACAAGCATAATGGGTTTTGTCTTTAAACCATCCATATGCATTTGTGAACTGGACTAATTGGCTACGTGTATTGTGGCTAACATAATACATGCCTCATACTTATAGTACATTGAACTTAAAAAAATTCTTAAGTATTTGATTGGCTTTGCAAGAATCCTGGGAAACTCAGGCTTACTTGACTAGTGTATTAAACTTAAAGCATCCTAATTATCTAATTTACAAATATTTCAAACCTGATGTATTGATGCACTACAAGGTTAATTGCTCTTCTTACGCAATTAGTAGAACCTTATGCTCTTTATTATATAAAAGTAAGCCATTATCACTTTCTAGATTTTTGTATCCAAGGTTCAATAATGACAAAACTTTTATCTGAACCCTGCAAAACGTTCATTGGTTTCTATCTGAATACCTGTTTCTTCACTAAACCCCAAATCTCAGTATCTTGTTTATGTATATTTGCTCTGTGATTCCAAAATAGGATTCTTAAGTATGCTTTGTGTAAGCTTTCTGGGTGTCCTGCTTTGGTTCTTTTTTGTAAGCTTTTGTATTTCTACAAATTTGTCCTCTCTCCAGTTGCGGGCTTAGCTGGCTGTTTAAAACTGATTTTTCTGGGTAGATCAGAGTTGGAGCTTCTGAAAGATGCTTTTCTAGCATCTGTCAGACTCTACCTTTTTCCAGAATTGAAGTGTTTAATGGATTACTCATTTGATTTTTTTTTTTTAGTTTATTTTGTTGTGATTACTCAGATGTGTTGACCAGATCAAAGGGAGTGTTTTAGATATATTGGAACACCTTTCAATGGAGAAGTATTCTATGCTGGAGGGGGAGAGGGGGGAGTCAAAATCAATATCAAATCAATATAAAACATTTTGACTTAACTGAAACAATTTTGGGAAAATTCACTCTTCAGGAAATTTTAAGATTATTCTCATGCTTCTCTTTGGAACAAGACTACAGAACAAAGTTGGAAGTTAAAATTTTCCCTGGAAATAAAAATTCCATTTCCTTCTCAGATTTAGTCAAAACCAATAAGTTGTTAGGTTTCAACCTTTGGTCTGCAGGTCACAGTGGGGTGTATGGATTACTTCTGAAGGATCTGTGTGAGACAACTAAAAAAACCTGAGTCATAATTGGCAGACTGAAATTCATTATAACAATGTCTGTTCCTCAGCTAGAAAACTCTTGAGGTTTGCAAATTGAAAACATAGTAGTTTTCAACCTCCCAAGGTAAGTTAATATGTTCCTATACACATTAGTAGATGCTGGAACAAATAATGTGGAAGTAAATGGTGGTTGCTGTTGGAAGTCTTTGATGCTGCACACTTACTACCATCAGTGTCTGCGTTTTGTCATTGTTTGTTTAGTGTTCAGAGGATTTATGTCATTTCAAATCATCCTGCGATAGCTGATAATGTTTTTGTTTAAGTAGGTTAACTTGTCTAAATAATGAAATACTTGCGGATCCTTTGACCCAAACTCAGTTGAACACAGATGGGCTGTCTGTGATGAAGAGGGAATCAATAGGATATTCCAGCCTGAATAAGTCAGTGAGTCAGATTTCATCTTCCTTATGCTACAGCTCTCTGATCTTTATCACTTCTGAAATAACGTTATGCTCAGTTCATATCCTAAAGAAAAGAAACATATTTTCCCCGTCCACCTTCTTAGCAAAGATCATCCTGTTGTGCTGTCTTAGTGCCCTCCAAGTGTTAATGGGTTAGAGACATTACTAAAATAGCTGTTGCTTTATGTATTAGTTCCCTGCACATGATATATTCATCATTATTTCAGTTTTCTGTTAGGGGATAAGAAGGAAAGTACAGAATTTTCAAATCCAAATTCATTATAATTCTGAGAGATTAAAACACAAATAAATCATCTTCATACAGTGGAACAGCTGTGAGGGGATGGGATCTGGCCAGGAGACCTCACCTGGCAGCTGGTTCAGACTGGAACAAAATGTGTGTGTGTTGTTTTGTCTCGTGAATAATATTCAGGGCAACTGTTTTCCTGCTGGGAATAGCCGTGTGAAGTTACTGCACAGCTAGTGAGTCCCAGCGTTGCGACATTCCTCTTGCAGGGGTTTCCCATCTATTCTGCCAGGCAAACTAGGTGCAAACTGTGCAGTGCTAAACAAAAGGCAGAGCTCTGATCATCTGCCGAGCTTCTGCCGAGCTAACAGAATGGCTTGCAGTCTCTGAACAGCAAATTCTCCATCACTGTATTTTCCCACACTCCACTGAGAATCTGTAGACACTTTCACTCTTTTGTATATAAATAGGAACCCAGATCCTCTTCAGCCAGAAGCGTTTACTTCTGTAACTTCAGACCAACTCTTGTTAGCGTGTATCCTGGGCACTCTCCTTGATTTTATTATTCCATTTAAAAAGAGCACCTCTGACTCTGCCTGTGGTGAATGTGCTTATACTTTCTAATTTTCACTGTTACTTTATCTGAGCAACTTATCCCTTCCCCTTGGAATAAAAGAGAAAAGCTCCAGAAAAGTTTGATCCCCTGTCACTCCCCCGATTGGAAACATGTTTTTAGGGGTTTTTCCCTACTGTTGTAGGGTCAAACACAGGTGATGCAAATTGAAACTGATTGGAAGCAACTAGAACCTCTGCCAGGACTAAGACTGGCCTTAAGAATCAAGCAAATAAACCTTCCTGAACCCAAAGAATCTCCCAAACTGGAGAGAATGAAACCCTGCATCTTCACCTTTGCCTTTTCTATGTATCTGGGTATGTCATGCTAAAAAAAGAAATATAGTCATCGGAATAGCAAGTATCCTTCCAAAGCATTTTATTTCATCTGGGATACTCAAAGCATTTCTCAGGTCAGAGCCACCACCCAGCAGCAAGCACCATAGCATGATTTCTGTGCCTATTTCACCAGTATTTAGACTGGACAAATGCTGCATTTAGCAGATGTATCTCTGGGACTCAATGCATTATTTGCATGCCTAATCCATAGTAATCAAATGCAATCCAATAGCACTGCTCCTGGTGGTTTCTACCCACCACCTGTATGGAGCAAAGGACAACATCCACGCTCTCCCCACTGCTTTCCTTCAGGCTGTGATTTGCCCCTACAAAGCCATTTGTAATCAAAAAGGTTGATATTACGGGGCGTTCAGTCACCACTTTGGTATGCTAAGGCAACTGATAGTGCAAAACTAGCTTATAATGCAAGCCACAGCCTTTTATAATTGCTGTGAGAACTTCCATACGTCACCAAGAGAGCATTGGTCTTGTGCCTAACTCAGTGCATACCTCTTAGACCTCGTCGTCGTTTCGGGGGCTCGCAGGAGGAAGGCTGCGCTCCGAGGCACGCCGACACGCTGGTGCTGTGTGCTGGCGCTGCCTGGTGGCTCCTCTTCTAGCCCCTCAGGGTATTTTTATTCCTGTGTGTAACTTGGCTGTCCCAATATTTTTCTGAAGTAATTTCAAATGCAGTCAAGTCTCTACAATACAGATCGCAAGCAAATTCTCTTTCATGTCTGTTGTATGGAGGCTTGCTATTATCCTGTAACACTTTATTTATATATTTCATGTGCTGTTTCTAAAGGGCTGTCAAATGACTGTCAATTATTTATTCATATCAGGTGGAGCAGATGTAGAGGAACTGCCATATCAAAAGTTAAAGAGCACCTCAAAACTTTGTAGGAAAGAAATAATTCAAATTTTAATAACTTTACATTTTACCCATGTGTTTTTTCCATTTCTAAGCTTTTTTGCTTGGGTTGATTACCATACACATCGCTGTAGGTGATTTTGTTTGAAGGTAGTTGAGTGAAAAATAAAGATTAATCTTGACTGAATTTTTAATCATGTTTGCAAATGAATTGCAGCAACCAAATACCAGCTGGTGTGGAAATGCATTTATTAAGAACATATGGAATTGAAACTGAGCCACTTGGTAACTTTACCAGCTTAGCAAGCTATTTGTTCCATAAAATTACTCATTTGGTAAATGATGTGGCTGTCTTTAAGTAACCAGCATTGGGGAAACTTTATATATAGCAGTATGTGATGATGCATGGGGAAAAGAACAGGGAATGGGAGAGTGCGCAACTCTACTGGGAGACTGGGGGGGCTGTGTTCAAGCCTCTGCTCTTTCATAGGCTTTCTGAGGTAGCAAACTCTTTATTCCTATCCTGCAGCTTATTGTTCTGTAAAATGGAGCGCTGGTAGATGTCATGTGATGCTTGGATAATGTCCTGATGGAGGACCCAAAGCTGATGTAAAAATGTATTTGAAAGGACTGAATGAAGTAGCACGTGGACAGCTGGTCTGATGCATGTGGCATGAAGATCTCCTTTGTGGCAGTCCTTCAAATCCCTTGCTGTAAATTGACATGCCCAGTGTCCCGGAAGGCCCAGGGGGATAGATTTGTCTCCTGTCACCCCTCCCAGGAGCAGCTGCCAGCTGCCTTATTCCCTCTCTTGTTGCACTGTTTCTAACAGTGTTCTTTGGGTACATGAAATGCTATTGATTTGCCTCAACCGTTACTGCCTGCTCAGTTTCAGTTCCGTTAATCCTTTTTAAGTACAGAGGCCCCAATCTCTCCCCTGATCTGGTGGAATCCCTCTGAGCATTTGGCAGGAGCACAGTCTCAAGGATTTTCTTTTGGGACATTTTAACTTTTGGTGATGTTACCTCAGTCATTTTGTACAGAAGGGCTGACAGTTTTGAGAATTCTTAAGGATAGGTTTGGTCAGATGCTGCTCCTATTGAAATTAGTATGATGGTGATTAGTGATTGAAAGGAAGCTCAGTATTTTTATTGACAAATCCTGCTTCTAAATTTTGAGTCATTGCAGCCTGCTCAAATTGGCATATACCATCAACCTGCAGCTTTCATCTCTGTTTTGTCAAACATTGATATCTTGGGTAAAATGTCTGAGTCCATTCTTCCAGCCAAATCCAGCTGAACGAAGCTGGGAAATCTGAATCTCATTTTCATTGCTTCACCCTTACTTGGAAGGTTATAAACTGTTTGAGTTAGAAAAAATCTTCCTATAGTAGTTTATCTTTTCCTGAACCACGTGGGACTGCCCACAGTCAGATCAGAGTGAGGAACCATTTCGGCCAGTCTGTGATGGCAAGTCCTATACTCTGTCTTTCCACACTTCTAAGGGGTACATACTTTGGGATTGGGTTGTTTTAGGGTTTTGTTTTGTTTTTCGCCTTCCTCTCCACTCCCCAGCCTAAAGAAAACGTTTTGGGGACCTTTCCTGTTTTCATTTTAAAATCACCACGTAACCTTGCAGTGTTCATCGCTTTCCCTGCATTATTGTTGTAGACAGTGTTAAGATCCTAGCTGATTGAGTTTATTGATTTCCGAGTGATCTCTCGAGTGTTATTTCACATTCACGTTCTGTCAGCATTGTGTGGACAGCCTGTGTTAGAGAATTTTGTATTTATTATCCATGAAACTACCACTCTGCAGACTTCCAATTTCAAGGCATTGAATGGATGTAGGAACACAAGGAACAATATGCTCTGTCTCTCTACAAACCACTTTTTACATGTAATAAATTGTTTTTATATCCTCTAGACTAGTATTTTCTAATTAATGTTGGCATTTGAACTCTTGTTTATCTACTAACTCCAGAAACCTACTGCAAACCTTGACCTGCTTTGTTCCTCTCCGAAGCTCAGCAATAACACTTCATGAAGACACGTTCCGAAGTGTCATTGTGATAGTCAAGGCTAGCCATCTTCCTTAGCGCCCTAGAGCAATGCTACAGCTTACTGGGATGTCTTTCCCTTTCCACTTGTCTCTGAGCTATTTTAGGCAACAGCCAGTTAATCCTTTTCTCTAGCAAAACCCCTCAAAGGGCTTGGCCTGAGCTGTAATGTTGCACTCTCTCTAAACGGATGTTCTTACAAGGCAGTGACCAAAATGTCTTATAAAAACAACTCCAGAATATGTTATGCATAATGTTACTACTACTTTCCCACAAACCTTGACATTATCAAGTCAATGCATGCCAGACAATCCTGTGTCTATCAGCACGATGTGCATTGAACTTTCCCCATTGGGCCATTTCATAAAGCAAGTTTTAAAAAATGCCAAGAATTTGCAAATCTGTTTGAAATCAATGGAATCCAACAATCTCAAAATAAATAAATAAATAAATTAAAGACAATTTTAATTCTTAACATCATGCATAGTTTGCATGTTCTTCAGTGGCACTCTTGGGGCCATAAGATGGGTTTATATCAGTCAGCAATTGCCCATCCTGGACTCCTTAGAAGGCTTATGCCATTCATTTTCCTGTTGCTTGGTTGATGATAATGGCCACCAGGAGCAATGTTTTATAGGGAGAGGAATATAGGGAGTTGTGTTAGACCTCTGGCAAAATGCACTTCAAGGGAAAAACTCAGATTATCCACTTGAATGAGAGCAGCACAGAAATCTATTAAAATAAATTTCTCACATATTGAGTATTTTTTCTTTTTTTTCCCTTATCAAGTATTTTTTCCTGCTTATCCTAAACTGTGAACTTCAGTCTCTCACATGACGTAAACAACAGCTAACCAACCAAGCGCTACATCTATCTTATCTGTCATTAACTTTCAGCTTTCCCATCTGCCATCAAACTAGGCTGTGGATCCTGGAAATCAGTCTAATCTGTCAGCAGCTTCCTTCTGTTTCTCTTAGTCACTCAGTCCAATCCCAGATTGGTATTTTTTTTGTTCTTATACAATGACGTTTTTCTTGTATTCCTCTGTGAAATATCATACCTTTCTGCTGTGACTTTTTTTTTCTTACTGTCGCTGTGTTGCAATTAGTGATGAGCCAACTTTAAAAAGCTGGCTCAGGTTCCCCAGAGTCCAGAGGTTTTTCTGTCTTTCGTGCAAATCACAGCCCCATGCCACTACCCACAGGGGGATATGGCCATTCACTTACATACCTATAGTTTTCATATGCATCAGTTTTGTTTCTAATACTATTCCCTCATTTTATAGCATGCTGATTGCTTAACTCAATTTAATTTTCATTGGCAGTTGTTGAAACTTAGTATATTTTATGAGCTCCTAATAATATTTGGTAGCATTCTTTTTTAAAAGTAATGATTGAAAATCTTACTGTAATTGCATAATACTAAATTATGAAGCTGGGACAGTTTGCTGGGATTTGAGGCAGCCTAGCCGTTTCTGCTCTTTCAGCTGATTTCTTTTTCTAGTTACTGAATGAAGTTTAAAATAACATTTCAAGATGACAGAGTTGAGTCACCTACAAAAACACAATGGAAGATGATTGTAAGCGTGTGGTATGATAAAAGACCCAGGGTATTGCTATTGCATGACAAGCCATTATAATAGACGTGAGTGAGGTCAAAGGCAGAAAAAACAATGATTAAGATGTATTGCCACAGAAACAGGAAATCTTCTGGGAAACATGCGATCTTGAACTAAATGCCAATGAATGTAACAAAAAGTAGACAAGATACGTGTTAGAAAGATGAACGAGGGGGATTCATGGGCTCAGGAGGTATGTGGAGAGTATTCAGGAAAAGAGGATTCTTGTGACAGTACGGTAGACCTTTATCCAGCAGTGTAACAGGCAACAATATTAGTTAAAACAGAAACTGCAACTAGAAAAAAACATTGTTTTTTCCTCTATCAGGAGAACAGAAAATACCAGCCTCAGCTCTGTCAAAATCAAAACAGCTAATGTTTACTAGTATCCACACCTTTGCTTCTGTCATGAAGGGCACTTGTGCTGTTTCCTTGTGCCTCCTTTGGTTGGTTTTCCTACGGTATAAATGTTGCTTGGTGGATCTGAGCTAGTCAAGTGCAAGGAGAGATAAGCGGCTAATGATATCTGTGGCCAAGTTGCTGAGGATAACCTTTGTTTATCTTTCAGAATGTGATGTATGCAGTGACATGGCTCTAAGCAAAGGCAGAAAAATGTGCTAATTCCTAGTAAACTCAAAAATAGGCCATTCAGCTTAATATTTCGAGTGATAATTAAGGTAAATGGTAATGAGGTTAGTATCAAATGAACGTTAACCTCCCAACTTCACCAAAACTCTGCTTTAATCTACCTGTGCTTTGCTCTGCTTGTTTCTGATGCTCAGGAAGAAATGTGAAATTCAGAGTGACTTTCATAAATCTTCCCGAGAGGAAAAAAAATCTTTAAGAAATAAAAAGCCTCTCTGCCAGAAAGCCTCAAAATATAACTTGGTTGTGTCTTCATTAAGTCAATGGTGAGAAACCCTTTGTCCACTGCAGTTATGCTGTGATAGAGTCAAATAGTCAGAACCCCTTCTTCCGAAGGGGAAGAATTAACAGTGGAGGCAGGCCACTGTACACAGCCTTTTTGTCCTTGAACCGCCACTCACATTTATTCCAAGCTCAGCTGAGTCTCAGCTTTGTGCATTAATAATCTACGAGCCATGCCTAAAGTTTTCTGGGCTCTGCATCCATCTTTGTGTGCCTTTTCTTGGCATTACACTAGTTGGAAGCATTTGTTTCTAATAGCATGTAAGATTGAGTGCACATTTGAAATCCAGGGTGTGGAAGGGAGGAAGACACAGGCACTGTAAAGCACTTCATACTTTTTCTACTTTAGATCCTACTTACCTCCGTTGATATTCCTGGAGAACTGCAGTAATCGGGATTGAAGATAGTAATAGATCAGTAAATTCCTTCCTTGTGTCTCTTCTGTCCTGTTTGCTGGCTTTACTATTACGCTGAGACTGAAAAATTCTCAGGGGCAGGGCTCTGCCATAATTGCACAATCACTATGACAAGGAAAATATGGCCCTTAGATGCTACTCAATAAAATTCAGACCACCGCAGTAATAATAGATGTCTGCCTTGGGTAACTCACAGAGTCCACACACAGCGCAGCATTATAAACACGTCCTCTTAGCTGGGCTTGATTTTGTTAATGAAGTAATGAACAAGAATACAACAGAACATTCAGCTCCAACCTTCTTCCCAAATTCACCTTATGGTTCTTATTCCAGCTGCAACATCCTCTACACCAGCTTCTGTAAAATGGGATGATAACCCCTTGGCATCATGCCCTACCATCCCATCACCTTGGACACAACCTCTGGCCTAAGCAGTTTCAGAGAAACATTGCTAGTTATTGCAAAGAGACAGAATTACCTGACTGTGCTGCCTGTGTTCCTCTAAGTTGGTGAACAAACTACAAGCAAAAAAAAATATCAATTTTTATCATTGGAGCTCAGTACTCTAAAAGCAAAGAACAGATATTTAGAATTTAAGTCTTGTAGTTTCAGAAGAAATGTTTGCTTTTCAGATCAACTTACAAAACTGGAGAAGGAATTGGAACTTTTTTTAATAGTTTCATTCCTGTTCAATTCTGTGTGGAATTGAACTGATTTAAATGGTTTTCAAGTCTTTGGCCATTCACGGCTTCTCTAATTTTTAGCATTTTCAATGTATCTGATCTGTAACTGTATCAGAATGTAATTCTGATCTGTCAGAGGTCACAATTTAGGGCAAAGGCAGGTAATTGTGGCTGCAATCAGTAGTCCCTAACTTCCTGTAAAGGGATCTGTAGGACAGCCAATGTCGGGACTGCCCCGTATGTATCCATGTGCTCCTGTAACGCAGGCGTTCAGCCCTGCCAACAGTCTTCAACTCTGTGGAACTATTTGGGATGTTTCGGTTCCTCTCCAAGGGGGTTTTATGACATTCCATTGTTTAAGGGAAATGTAGATATGGCAAATAAATTCCTGCACTCTGTTTATAAAAACACTTTCTTTTACACTTTGTATCCTTTCTTTAAAAGTAATATGAACTGGGTATTTCTGTTCATTTTAATTGCTATATTAATTGTGTGAACCTAGTGAACAGGCAAAAATCTTTGCTTTTTTTCCCTGCATGGCCATATTTAACAAGGCTTTCTCCCTACAAGTGACACCTGTCAAACAGCTGTAATACTGCCAGCTGCATTCCTTCTGTGCTGTGTTTAAAAATTGTACTATTCTTTCATTCTGGCAGAAGTTGTTTTCTTCATACTCTTTTCATTATTTTTAAGCCATTGAACTCTCAGTCCTACAAATACTAAAATTGCACAAAGGCCAGGCAAAGCAAGAGCGCTGATTTGCCATTGGCAGAGGGGAGGGTGAGTATTTTCATTGGTACTGGATTCATGGCACAAAGTCAATAACAAAGCAATATTTATAGAACTTGGAGATGATTGTAAATATACTTCAAAAAAAATCTCTTCAGCAGCACTGAAAATATAATAATGAGTGATCACAAGTGCTTGAGTTATTTTGTCTATTCTCATAGCCAGGCCTTCTTATAGTACGGTTCTTGCTGTTTCCATTCCTATATTAATATAATTTTGCTGCAAACAATAAACGTAGCAGGAAACCAAATAATCAGGCTTGTTGGTAAAGTGCAGACTCCAACAGTTAGCAGTGCTCAATACAAGGTTCAGCTTAGCTCTGAACCTTTGAAATACCAGCTATGATGCATGTTTAGTGCTTCTGCATTTTTTTTTTATTATTATTTTTTATTTTAATGAAAGTGTTCCAATAGAAGATGATCTGTATGGTCTTTTGGGGCACAAAAACTACTACTTTCTTTGTTCATTGCCTATTCTCATCCATCACCAGAACTTTAAGGTGGTGCTGTATTGGAATTAATACCTAGTTTAATTCTTGTGCTCTCTGGTACAGCTAGTTCAGTGGCCAGACAAGAGAAGTCTTGTTACTAAGGCACAGCAGAGCACCCAACACCAAAGAGGAGCTGTTACACAACACCCAGAGACCTTCCTGGAATGCACAGCAAAAATAAATGTGGATACAGCCATGTCTGGTTTACCCAGCAGTAGAAACTTTGGCTTTGCAGTGAGGAATGGACTCAGGCAATTAGAGAGGGATGGAGCTGTAGCTGGCTTGAACTAGTCTCCCCAACCCACACCCCATGAGTCACGAAATGAAAAAAGAAGTGGTAAGATGAGGATTTTTATCTGAAACCTGAGCCTTAGTTAAGCTGTGCTGGGGACAGCATTGCTCTCTGCTCCCACAGAGAGATGCTGTGAGCTCACTACCTGGTAAAGCCTATCTGCTGTGGGGGAGAGAGTCAGGTACTGATAAGTCAAATTAAATGAGAAATCATCTGAACTATCCATGTAGATTGTGGTGGAAATATAGGGGTTTTTTCCCCCTATCTTCTCAAACAAGTTCAGCCCGTGATGTATTTCAATGAGAAACAACGACACATTTGGAGATACTTCAAACATCCAAGTCACAGCTGATGACTTAAAATGTAGGACCACCTCAGGGGACACAGCCAGCAGTGGCAGCAAGGAATCAAACTGGAAATAGCAAGTTCATTACAGATAAGATACAGTTTATGGCAAAGCAGCCAAATATAGGTAGGACATAGTCTCATCACGAGGAGTAAGCCAGCTCACAGTAGAGTTGAAGCCAATATGAAACTCTCAAGGGCAGAAAGGCACTGTAGAAGATGAGGAGGACAACTTGTTCTAGTGATGCATCCTGCCCTATTGAGACAATTATGAAGGGAGCCTGTAACTTCCTGGCGGTCATAGGAGTGTGACAAGATACTGCATCAGCTGAAGAAAATTCTTGATATAGTACCAATATTTCTGCACCGAACAAATTTTTTTGTTAGAGGAGCATGTCTCACCCAGGGTAGAGGTCTGCTTTCAAATGCGCCGTGAACTCTGCCAGGAGGAAAAAGCAATGCCAAAACTGAAAAGGAGTTACTAACTATTGGAATTGTATCAAAGAAAATCTGACCATAAACATGTGGAGTACTGGTTGATGTGATGCGTTAGCAAAAATACTATGAAGTGTATTGTTTTTTTAAATTGCACATTGAAACCCGGTGTGCAATGAAACAATGCAAAGTCAGTAGCTATCAGGGCTGTAACTGCAGTCTGGGGGCCATGCTGAGACACGGGGAAGAGTAATATACAGCTATAATAAACATCCAGATTGGACAACACAACTGACATAAGATATAGATAGCAGACTTCTATCTTAGAAGAATCACAGGAGCAGCAAGTGCTACCTGTACAGAAAACAGTTAATCAGAGTCTACCTCTTCCTTGTCTGAGACATAGATTGCGCCCTGAAGCTTGTAAGATCGGTTGACAGTAAGATGACTGTAAGGTGTTCATGACAACTCGAGGCTGAGATCTGCATGGCAATTTCCTACAGGTTCTTCTTACAGACAGGCAGAAAGAGAGGAAACGACTAATATGGGACTTTTTTGAAGTGTTATTGAGTATGACAAGTTTAAGTATACAAATGGGAAATCTCTACTATGGTACTTCTCTTCATAATTAGTTTTGTACAATCAGAAGACCTCAAAACTCCATCACATGAACTTTGGTTTGCAGCCCTTACAGTTGGGACAGTGTTTAATAGAGAATTCTGGTCTTGACTTTGGTGCCTCCCTGGCTTACCCACGTGTCACAACTGGCCAGAAGCACGAAGAGAGAGACTTTTCCTGAATCCCAGGTTGGGTCCCGAGCCACCAGGCAACACTGCAGACACAGTGATATTTTCTGATACTGTCATGATGCTTCATGGTGTGATTTTTCCTACAGGATAAACCAACATAACTAATTGTATAATGTTTGGCATTCAGACTTGAAGTTATCAAATACCTGCATTGCTCTGTCACATGGAGATTTCTAAACAACCATGTGCAGGCTGAGAGCTCTCTTCAAAATGGAACCTTCCTCATTTATCAAATCCGTATTCCTCACTACAGTTTGTTAAATTAGATTATCTATCACTATTTCACACATTGTCTCCGTCTACGTGTTCTTTAATCCAGGTCATGAGGAATGGTAAATTCTTCTATGTTCAGGTTCATTTTATTCCTGTTTTATTATATAATTTATGAGCTACAGTAGTTGGGACAGATCTTCCAAAATGTGCCTCAAAATGTGATTGATGAGCTACTCAGCACCTGCAAAACTCACCTTATCAGTTGTTGTCAGCACCGTTCTCATTTGCTATTTGTCTTATTTCCTTAGCCCTGACCTTGAAGGCTGTTCACAACTGTTGATTTGCATAGGAGGTAAACCAGTCCTGTCCGTGGGAAATGGGAATACAGCCACAGGCATCGAGAGAGCAAAAAAAATCCTATTGTGTTTTGGTTGGATTTGTTTCTTCACGATATGCTAAGTCTTTCTGTAGAAGACCTGATACAGTGCAGTTGTATATGTATAAATTCCTTTGTAAGTAGGATCAGTATGCATAGAATTAGCTTAGTAGTACATATAATTCACCTAGAAGAGAGAAATAGCTTAATTTAGCCCAGTATTTTGACTCTCAGTGTCTGATTGTCGATGCTGAGGGGTGAGAGATGTCTAAGATCATCACAATAGCTAACAATTCCTATTTAACTTGGGTATCACTTTGTCTTCTCGTTAGACTGCAGCAATGCAATGTATTTTGTTTTAACATGCACATCAGCATGGGGACTTAGTCACCGATTCTGCACACTCATATGTGTTTGTTTAAGCATGGAAATGATACTGCTGAAATGAGTGAGTCTAGTCAGAGCCTGGAGGTAAGCAAGGAGTATTGCAAGGTCATGGCTTTAGTCAAGGATGTCCAAATAATGGCCAGAGGGCTGGATTCAGCTTGTAAGGCAGTTTTTCTTGGCTTCTAGAAATGTTAGCTGGCTGGTTGGAAGGCAAACAACAGAGAGGATTTTGCTCTGCATGCAAAAGCAGATAACACCTGGCAAGTTATTACGTGCTGTATTTTGCCTCATGGATATGGTTGTTTTGGACTGACCGTCCCAAGGTAGCTGGGATAAGGTGCTGTATGAGTGAGAGAGTTTAACTTACCCGGCCAGTCAAACACGAGCCTTGAAAACGACCCCACCTGCATGATCTTCAACAATTTTGGACTATTCAATTTTATCTCAATGCTTGACAAAATAGTACATTCTTCCTTCAGTGGATCAGTCAGCTTTACATAGGATTGTTGTCCCTTAAAAATTATTTTTCTAGGCTCTTCCTTAGTACCTATGCTGCTGCTTGTTGTTTTCCCCTCATTTTAAACTTGTGTAACTCAAAGTAGAACTTGCTCCTATATATCATTCCTGTACTTGACAAAATAACAAAGAAGCATTAACAAAAGGCAGTAGTAATTGCCGCATATTCACACTAATTGGTAGGTAGAGTTACAATATACTGTATGCAGCTAAGCTATGTCGGAGCTACAGAATTTCTTCTTGACGTTACCTGTCTATTACACACAAATAAAACTCCACCACAAGGATTCCCATGCTGGCAAATCAGACATGGGGAAGCTTGAAAATGCTTACAACATGGTGGCCAGTCCTTCCTCCTTTTCTCAGTCTTTTCACCTGCTGCTGCCCTCCTGATGGCAAGTGATTTTCTTTGCAGCCCACCTTGGAAGAAAGAGTGCCAGCAGGTGAAGACTGAGAAACTGAGCTGGCGTAATCAAAACCCAAGAAATGAAAACTGGGAAACAGCTAGTGCAGAAGGTACATTAGTGACAGGGTCTCCAGTGCTTTTGCTTATTGCATGAGGAGGTACTCATATGTGAAAAAGAATAAGAAAATATTTTTTTTTAATGTTATTTCACTTGCCATAGTGGAAGGAGATGGCTGGCTGGAGTCTCTGCTCTTTAATGATTGTGTGACTGGCCTAAATTTGTCCAGCTGCTGCAGGCAAAACCTACAGAAACTCGAAAGGGATGAACAACAGAGAGAAATTACGCAGATCCCTAGATCACCCCAAAGACTTGCATCCAAACCCTACAAAGCAGGTCCCATTTAGATAACAAGCCTGCTGGTTTCACGGAGGTGTACTGAAAGCACAGACACCCTT
The DNA here is from genome assembly GCA_013398915.1 of Dromas ardeola. NCBI lineage: Eukaryota > Metazoa > Chordata > Aves > Charadriiformes > Dromadidae > Dromas > Dromas ardeola. The sequence continues at coordinate 97,403 of VYZM01005584.1, forward strand.
TCTGCTCTGCCTCTTGACCGGTATTAGATCTTGGTTTAAATCTTGGGTCGCCTTCAGTTTTGCTGGTTCAGCAACTTCCTTAAAGCCTGCTATTAAAGGACATGAGAACAATTTTTTGATAGTCAGTAGTGGCTCAGCTAAAGTGGATGGCAGCAAAGTTTTAGGTAGTTTTTCTTTATTTGTAGGGCAAAATCCTCTACTAGCTTAAATCTCTAACTCCAATGATAGCCAAGAAGAAATTCATTTATACAGAGTAGGATCCAGTCTCGTATCTTTTAGAGTTTGACTGACACCTATATTAATACATTTGAATCTTCTTTCCTTTGCCATTTTAGAGCAAAACCCCTAGATAACAAAAACAAAGACAAACTTTCAAAGGCAACAGATGAAAGAATAAGTCATTAGTAAATAATAATAAAAAACCCCACACCTAAGTGAGTTGTTAAAAAAAGCAATAACTATTGTGAATATATTAGTACTCTGTGGAGATCATTCATACTTGGCAGTAAAGGTCAGAATGGTATCACATGGCAGTTCTCCCACCTGGGTGTTCAGGTTAAAAAGATGTTTTATGAGAAGTCCTCCTCTGTTATCAGACTCCTAAAGAACGCTGCTGCTTCAGAGTGCTTTGCTCCTTTGCTATTACATGGCAATTTTCCAAAGGCAGGCAATAGCCTGGTGCTTAATCTACTGCAGTTTCTGCCATTTATGCAGAAGCCAAATGTTCAGTATTGTTTGTGGGAGAACATCAATAACATCAAAGTGTTTTGATGAAAATCAACACATGCAAGGCTCAGCCTAAGCGTGGAGATTAGCTTTCTCGCCCTCCCCCCTCTCTCTCTCCATTACAATAATATATCTGCTTAAATACTTACCTGTCTTCCTATGTTTAACTTTTTCTCTGGGGTTCCAGAAACTTACTATGTGTGTACTATCCCATAATGAAGAAAGATATCCAAGTGCATTGTTTGTTTTAGGTGCGCAGGTAGGATTATGTCTGTCCCTCTGGCCTTGCTTAATGAAAAGATACTCTGTAGTACATTCTACAGCCATTTCTCTCTGTCCCTCGATGTTTTTATAATGCACAACCTTGCCAGAGAGGCAAAACCCTAACTGCGGTTACGGCTCAGCCTTTCAGAAAGGGCTGGGCTTTTGAGATACCCTCACATACATGCCTTACAGTCCAGCCCTGAGCTAGGAATTACTGCCCAAGATAATAAAGGTTTTACTGATTTGCATAGTGCTGTATGGGTCATAGATTGGAAATGTATTTGGATTTTCTGTGTTTTCCAGTACTGTTCACCCAGACAAACTCTCAGTGACTTTATTGACCACTTTTCTCAGCAAGTGTTGTTGAGGACTTGGACCTGTTGACTTCAGGACTTGGAGTCCTCTGGAGTTACCATATTCTCTTGCCATATTATGATAAAAAAATATTGGCCAACAGACGTAACTGTTTCTCACATTCTTTATCAAAAAGTCTTTTCCCAGCTTTGGCAGGCCCTGCTGAAGGAAGCCTCCATTGGCTTTTAGAAGACTTCGTCCCAGACAAAGGACTTGGTACCTCAGTTCTCAGGTTTAGAGCAAAATTTGGCTAAGACTTTGGCTACCTAAAATTTTGGTCCCTGACTTAGCACACTTCTTCTAGTCAACAAAGTAGTGATGTGTTTGAATCCCTTTCATTTTTTATGAAACTCCATGGCTTTTCTGAATTCAGCTTTTAACATCTGATAAAGCAGCTCACAGAAGTCAAAGATAAGCTGCCTTTTGACTTCAAAGGGCCGTGTATCAGACCTTCATTTGTCTGGCTCTTTATCAAGAGGAAGCTCTTAATTTCTAAGCACAGGAAGATTTTTGGAAATAAACAATACAAGTGGGAGAAGAGAACATATCTTTTTAAAATGTTTCGATCTGGATTATAAGTCCTTGAAATAAAATACACTTTGTATTTTAACATTTGTGATAACATTTTGTGTTGAGGTGAGAAAGTTTGACTTCATTAATGCTGACATCCTCATTATGCCTCCCTGTGTTTTATCTTAATCACTTGGTGTGTCATAATACTGATTAATTTGTCTCCTCAAGGATCTCTTTTATATTTAAGATCTGTTTTTTTCAAACACTGCACAAAGAAACAAAAACTAATTAATTGCATTAATAACATTTTTTGGATTCCTGTACTTTATCTCACACTCAGATTTTGCCATTAAGCCTGATGCATAATGCAGTGCTGTGATTTTAAGATGATAATAATCCATGTATTTTGTAAGTGGGCTTCCCTATTCTACTTATGTTTATAATGTGCATTTAGGTTTTGCAGTTCATGATCAAATTCACAATCAAACGGAGTTCTCGGCATGATTTGTCTAAATGTGTTGCTTTGGTGACCTGAAGCAAGGTATAGTACAGAACTGCATTCACTGTGGCCATGCTTTATGCTTCTTATGTAGCAGGTTAACAGACGATGGACAAAATCCTGAGCTGATGTACCAGCTAAATCAGAATTACCTAGGGACAGTGGTGGAAATACTTATTCCTATGGATGACTCTTTTCATACAAATAGTCTTATAGGCAGCTGCTTGTATAGCTGAGTGAACATAAATTCACAGGAATAGAGTACTCCGTGTGGGATCAGATCATAGAACTCCAGATTTACACTGAGTCTAAATGTCTGACAGCTGTAAGTTATTTTGTGTGCGATCGGGATGTATACCTGCCCATCTCGAAATGCTACAAAATAGTTCAAAGCAAGCAAATCTTAATTCAGTTGTCTCTTCCCATAAAAAAAAGCCAGGCTAATGCCCTAGGCCTCTCAGCATCACAGAAGTAGAAAAGAAATATATTTTGCCATAATTGAGGTTTCCTTCAATAGCAGGCATTCGGAAGTGTATATAGTTTTGTGAGCATTAGGGTATAATGCTACCCATTGGGTGTCAGCCGCAGACAATTAGTAAGCAAAAGCAATCACCAGAAGGCAAAAAAGGAAAGGGATTAAAAAGAATTAAATGAGGCAAAAGAAATTCAATAATTTCCATTTGTAAGGAAAGGATATAATAAGGCAGTGATGCACTGCAGATTTATCTCTGGAGTAAAATCAGTCTTTATAAACATACAATGCCTTCCTTTACCATCCTGCGGTATCCTTCACTCAACGGATCTCAATCACACAATTCAGGGGTAAACTTGTGACATCAGGCTGTAGAAAGAGTGGCATTCACATTGATACTAAGCAGAGGTAATTTATCTTCATAAAACTGGTTAGTGGCCCTTAAGAATTTTCTATTAGTGACAAATCCTGTGTATAAAAAGATGAAATTGCGCATACAGTAATGGCCAACCAGTTATCTCTTTCCAAAGACAACAGTAGCTACTGACTGTATCATGGGAAAGCATCAGCAGTTCCTGTTGGCAGCCAGTTTAAAAAATAAACCCAAATCCACAAAACGATAGATAAATAAAACCAGTATTAATGTAATTCAACAACTGTTCACTTTTCCTTGATCAGTCAAGCAAAAAGGCTTCTGCCCTGGAGATTTAAATGTACCTCTGGGTATTTGAGTATTCCACTCTCACACTGCAATCACAAGCAGCAAAGCCAACAGAAAGGAACATTCTCTTGCAGTCTAATATGATACAATTCCCTATCTCTTAGCTGTGCTGCTTGAGATCATGGCATGAATAATTGTGGACCAATGGATATAGAAACAATCCATTAAAAGAGCAGGAGTTCTTTCGTCAGAATGCTGCCTTGAGATCTTTTATCAAGGTATAGCATAGTTCTGCATCTAGCAAGAGTGGCTAATGGATAATGCGAACTCACAGAAAGAAAAAATTAAGCAGGAAAAAAAAAGATTAGGAATAAACAATTTGGCAGTGGACCACATCCTGCTTGCAGACAGACCAGTTGCTCTTCACTGCAGCATTCTTGAATATGAGTAATGGGGTGCTTAGCTCTCTGAAGCCAAGTGCTTCCAGTCCAAACTTTTTTGAAGCCATATCTTTTTTGGTTTGTTTTGTTTTTTTCTTAGGGGATGGAATAAATTAGTGAAGATGTCTGGAAATCTGGTTCAAGCAGCAGCATTGGCATTTGATTCAAATACATTATGGGGACTAGATATTTGGTTGTTGGGGGAGATTTTTTACATTTCCACAGGACATGTTGCTAAATAGCCTGGGCATGAGAACAAAGCAGCTGCAAAATAAATGAGGCAGAGATAAAGCTAAAACCTGGCCTCGCTGGGAAAGAAGCGCAAAGAGATTTTGCCAAGACCAGACACAAAGAAAAGAGGACTGGCAACCTGGAAAAAGAGACTTGGAAAGAATAATTTGTTAGGGATACAATGAAGAGGCAAAGATTATTATAGACAGACACGGAAATCTGGGGAAAGGAGACAGAGAAGCAAATATACCGTAACAGAACCCAGTTGAGCATGTCGAACCAAATGTGGAAGATGCTGAAAAGAAGAGATGTTCAAGAGAGTTTTAAAATGCTGGGTTTTAAGACCTTCAAGAGTGGAAGGTGAATTGCTAAAAATCATATAAAACATGAATGTCATTAGTTTCATGTGTGTAACACACAGGTTATCTGTCAAAAGGAAAAAAAAGAACCGACAGTAATTAGTCACCTGTGCAGGTCATGTGGATTAATAACGGAAAAGGAAGTTTGCTCCAGAGCTCCGTGTAGATTTTTTTCCCACTGACAGCACAGGACTGTCTGTACTTTACATTAACTACTAGCTCCCTCTAGTATGCAGCACTGGAGAAAACTCTAATAATATAACTTTAATTACTTCTTTCTTTAAGCCATAGTTTTCAAAGAGATTTTTGAAAGCTCAATGTTGAACTAAACAAAAAGGAATTTGAAATCCTTTTTTTAGGTTTCAAGTTACAAAAGAACACCCAGAAGAGATTATTTTAAGAGTAAAGTATAATTACAGCTGGTTTAGCATGCATGGTGCGATGCCACATACAGTGTGAAAAAAAAATCTGACACTACACACATCATAAAATCATCAGGGCATATAAAAATGTCCTAGTAACCAGCAGCCAGGGAGCCACAGAAATCCGAAACTATGGCAACTCAGTGTAGGAAGAAACATTCATTGGAGAGAGAGAGAGATTAAAAACAATAGCCCCTAAATCTCTATATCAGCTTGGGCCCTCATTTTCTCAGCAGTTTAAACCTTTTCAGCTTCCCAAGTAGAATTCTTTTTCTGCAGCTTCCACAACAGCTGTCCATGTAGTTATTTTGAGGAAAACTTAGTGGTTTCCAACATTACAGTTGCCTGGGAGGGCAACTTTGCCAGTGTGCTCTTCTAGGCACTAATTTGCGAAATGAAGAGACAAAGTATAAGCTGGAAGCATAAAAAATGCAGAGAAAGAAATGGGAAAATATCGACTTCTGCCCTCTCAGGGTGCTTCCAGCCCTTGCTATTTCACTAGGATTATGGTTTCCAATCCGTGGGGCCAGTTTGCACCACTGAAACTGGCTTTGTCACATTGGAGAGAGATTGCGGCCTCTGTAGTACAGCAAATAGGGGTCAGCAGAGGAATGGGATGTGGTTTGAAGATTTAAAACCAATCCGAAACTTTACATGGCTGATTGTTGTGGGTTTTTTTCTTCTCTGAAGCCATTTCAGCTGCCTGTGTTCTAGTTTAATCCAGGTTCTGGACAGAATTGTAACTAGGTGGGTTTCTTTGTTTTACAAGAATATAAAGAAACACAGATTTTGGCTCTATGTCTCTCTAAAGGGCACGTGAGTGGATACTACAGATCAGCTGAGAGCATTTTCTGTAGATTTGGATATATGAATATGTATCTAAATGAGAGACAGCAATATTTAAATTAGTTCATCCAGTGGACCAATATCCTTTCCTGGGTTAATAAGAATATCGTATTTTTATTTTTCTTTTAATCATGTTTTTGCACAGTTAACACTCCTCTTTTATGATATATTCTCTTGGAATTGTTCATCTTCTTTCTAGAGCAATTTTCTGTACTTGGTGAATGCAAACTGCAGCTTATTTCAGAGGATAATTTCAGGTACTCCATGTTGCAGGACTGAAAGCCCCATGTGCATGTGCTCAGATGCCTTGCACAAGCACTGCTTCCTTTTACACACACTGCTTCATAGTAGGTAGCTAAACAGTATTTCCATGGCCTGAAAATAAAGATGTATATGAATGTCTGATCATATTTTTAAAAAGTATGGTCTTTGACTTAAATTGTAGAAGTATTTTGGTGTTCCTTTTTATGTGTGGATACATTTCAGCAGTGAATGATGTTTCTGTATCTATCCAGAAAACTAAATCCTAACTTTATTGAAGCCACTGGTCCATGATGCCCCCCAAATTGTATTTAAACATCCCAGTGCAGCAGAAACAATATGCTCAAACTCAGAAAGAAGCCCCTAGAAGCTCTGCGTAAAGAGTATTTGGCTGATGTGGTCCTTCGTTTGAAACCCTTCTTAAAATTCTGTAGATGAAGAAGCTCTGTCTACATATCATCCTAAGCAAGGAGAATTGCCAAAAAAAATCTGATGGTATAGCTTATTTATCTTCTTGTTTGAAACACTAGGGGAATTTATGTATAGCTTAGAAAGGTGCATTCATGATCTATAGCACTTAGCTGTCAGATTTTCAGATCTGTTGAAATATTCCATCTACTTTCCCAATAAGTTAGGGGAACACTAATGGAGTTTTGCTAATTTTTAAGTATGACAGTTACATGAACTGTTTTGTCTATAAATTTTAAATATGTGGGTTTAGAGTAACTTACGCTCTTGTAAAGAGCTTGTATCTAGCAGTTTCACTGTGCTTATGTCATAGCATAAGATCCAGTATCCTGGGTACTGTTTTGACATGTATAAATGCCATTCCTGATCAATACACTCCCTGCCATGGTCATCTCTGCGTTGCTTTCCAGTGGGGAACCGAGAGGGAGGGCAAGGAGCTGACAGCTCCTCCCGGAGAGGTCAGGCTCAGGCGTGCAAGCCCGCAGGGAAGGAACACACGCCCCGCTACAAAACGGCGCTGTATTTCAGTGGGTGCTCTCAAAGCCCACCGCAATTTCTGGGGGTGTTGGGCAGCAAGTAACAGAAGTTACTGTGCTGGGGGCTGACTGGAAGCAGGCAATCAAGGCTCAGACAGTAACACCTAAGGGTGAAATGAACCATAAAAGAGTGAATATCACTGAACTCAAAAGACATGTTATAAGCTTACTGTGAAAGGTGGGCAACCAGCTGAAAAGGCATAAATCCAAGTGATGAATGTATTTGTATTTGGAGGAAAGCGAGCAGAAGACTGGCAGAAAGACAGTCATGACTGTTTTGGATCAGAGCGAGCATCCACTTTGTATGATACATATTCATTGACAGTCTGCACACAAGATAGCTAGGCACACTGAGTCACAGACTTCTGATGTTATGCTGGAGTATTTTTCTGGGCAGAACTCAGTTGTGTAATACACGCTTCAAGAGACCACCTATGCTTTCTTTAAAAGTGAGCTACTCTTGATAACTGTGTTCAAAGACAAATGTCTTGAATCAAGTGGCATTCTCTGACAATGCAGGGTTAATTCCCACCTATATATGAGTATGTGAAAAGCCAAAGGCTCATTAAACTTTAATAGATTAGAGAAAGTTGAAAAGAATAAGACATACTCTGTGGTTTTACTTTTATTTTTAGATTATGTCCTTGAATAGAGAAAACGCTCTACTTTGAATTAATAACAGTCCTGTGAATAGGATTTTTGGGACTTGATGATGAAAATCATTGCTTTACTCTGAAGAAAGAGAGCAGCTTCCAAAATATCCTGTTTTCCTGGACACATGCACTCTAGGCAGTGGTGTGAGACCGTCTTATTATTTAATATAGGTTAAAGGGGATAATGCTTTCTTTGAACTTCCTTTTCTCCTGATGTGCTTGTCAAAGCCCTTCTTACTATTCTTTTTGTCCCTTGGCCAGTTCAGCTCCAGCTGTGCCTTGGCCGTTCCTACCCTATTGCTACGCAACCAGTCAGCGTCCCTCTGCTCTTCCCAGAATAAAGGGTCAAACTAAAGGCTGTTTAGTTTGACCAAGAAAGAGATGCACGGGCAGTGGAAGCAGGGACAAGTATCCTGGGTGGTGAATCACTGGCCCAGGTTGCCCAGAGAGGTGGTGGATGCCCCATCCCTGGAAACATTCAAGGTCAGGTTGGACTGGGCTCTGAGCAACCTGGTCTAGTTGAAGATGGCCCTGCTCATTGCAGGGGAGTTGGACTCGATGACCCTCAAAGGTCTCTTCCAACCCAAACCATTCTATGATTCTGTGATAAAACCAAACTCCTGATGTTAACAACTTACAGTCCTTCTCCGGCTCAATTGCTGCTGTACTGCCCTGAAGCAGGAAAGCTCTGTGGTCTGTTAATAAGTCTCCCTTACCAAGGAAAGTAATGCTTTTATTTTTAGACTGTCAAAAATTGTCTGCTTTGTGCAAGTTGTCTAATGAAGGTGGAGTACAATCCCTGATCACCTCTATTCAGAGGTGTTTATACAGAGTTTAACCAGCAATAATTCAAAGACCTGCTGATATAATTAGAAAAGTGCTGGCTGAGCGTAGGTGTGCGCTGCAGTTTTCAAAGATATCTAGAGCCCTCATAATCTCAGCCTACTTGGATGAAGAAAAAAGCTTTTGATGGAAGGCATATTCACATAACGTACAATATAGGAGGTCTCAAGAAACTCGGTATTTTTTCAACTAAGCTTTCTACAAATCTTGTCTCTTTTGGAACATGCAGATTAAAAGAAGTCTTATTACTAAATACCAGCCAGGCACAATTCTCAGCGATGGAACAGACTGGCTTCTTGGAAGTCAAAATACATTCCTCAGAAATCCCAGATCGAGATACAGCAGGAGTCTTCAAGATCACTTTTTTCTCCCTATCAAAATAAGTAATAGTATTGAATCAGGTAAAAATCAAAGCTTTCTAAGACACCGCAAGCTTAGGAAATCCTTTCTTTAAGCCTTTTTAAACCCCACTGCATATCTTGCATTGATTTTCCCACATATATTCATATTCGGTTTTCATTTGATTTTCCTTTCACTAAAGTCAGCAAATCCCTTAATTACCTTGCTGCTTATAACTGTCCACAACTGTCTGTCTGTATTTGAATGAGGCTGCAGTTTTACTGCAAGGAGGGAAAGCTAAGAAACACAATGGAGTAGCATAGGACAGGTTTGGCTGTGCAGTGTCACCTTTGAAGTTGAACATACAAATTCACTTAGGTGTGGATGAATAAGAAAACTTTAAAAGTAGCTAATGTTGCAAATTGCACTGTGCATGCTGTCTTTACTTGCAAGCTTCTCCTGTGAAAGGAATTGCTAGAAAAATTGCCTTGTTCTTAGCCACTTGCATTTGGGGTACTGCTTTAAATGGATTTTTCATGCTATCTTCTGAATGCCACCATGACACATTGAACCACAGCTTCCCTAATGACAATCAGAGAAAGAGAGGAGCCACTCATCATGGTTTTAGTTTTGGGGCACTCTGGTTTAGATTTGAACGAAAGTAGGAGGAGATGTATTTCATTAATATTTCATTATCAGTTTTGTGATCTAGCACATCTTTCTTGGGAGGGTAATTCTTAAACGCTTCCTTTATACTGAGTGGGAAAGGAAAGGGGAAGAATCAGCTTTGCTAATGCACACCGCAGGGAACCCCAGAGGAGAGTTCCTGAGTCCACAGATGAAGGATCCCCTAAATATCTTCACCCATATAAGTAAGCAAAAATTCATCATTCAGGGCAAGGGATTTAAAGACAGAGATTTCATTAAGTTTAATAGGAATTTGATTTTTATAGAAAACAATGCAACTTTGCAGGTTTCAGTCCTCGGACATTGGGGTAGTCATGTCAGGTTTTAGTGGCTAGAATCAACAATTACAGGGGCTGGCTCTTTATTGGTGGCTGAGGCACTCACTCCTTCATCCCCACTGGTGTGCTTTGAATATTTTAAGTCCTGAATTTTGCTTCCAGGAATGACTGAGATATGTACAGGAATGCAAGCAATCACCATGGAGCCCAAAGCGCAATGTTATTTAGATTCCCAAGGGTTGCCAGCAAGATAACTAAGCATCTCTGCTCTTGGTTACAGTGTATGTGTGTGTGTAGTAGGACACAGTTATGGAGCGCTTAGATTCGTCCAGGGGAGGGCAAAGATCAGCCAGCAGGTAATTCTGCCAGTAAAATACCAGATACTTCCCAAGGACACATGAAACTTCTGCTGTTCCATTTGTCCTGGTTTTCTTACTGTTATTAATTTGGCAGGCTCTGGCACGCCCGTTGCACTCTAGACTAACCTGCAAGGAAGTTTGACTGTTGAGTGAAAGCCACTTTTCAGCAGTAGATGTCCACAAAAATTAATGGTGAAGTATAGTTTATTAGCCTGGTACAAATAATACATATTCATCTAAATCTTTGTAAGTACATACTCATAATGCAGCCTTACACATAATACAGATTTTTTACAACAAAGTTAACATAAAAATTGTATCATATGTCCCTGAACAGCAGCTGGGTCATTATGGAATAGCTTTTGAAATGGAAAAGGTCGGAGTAATAGCCAGCTGCTTCCGCATCCTGCCTGTGCTTTCATTCTGGGATAAATTATTATTTCACTAATTAATAATCTGCATGCAGATTAAAATGATTACTCTACGATATATATTGCGTGACAATAAAACAGTGACAGCAAATTATGCCTTAGTGTGCATAACAGCTTAACTGTCTAAACAGAAGATGTTTTCTAACACTCAATTCATGTCCTTCTGCTGATGATTAAACCCTCACTGATTTTGTTTTTATTAGTCCTCAGTGATTATTGTTCTTTTATCACTATGGGGTCTTCAGAATTAGCCACAATGGCTCAGAAGCGTCGTTGCTGCTGCATTCCCTTATTAAATCAGGTTACCTCTCTAGTTGTCAGGGACTAAAATCAAACCCCTTTGTTATAAAGTTCTACAACCCTTTAAATATTGATTATTACGACTATGTAGAGCTGCCGAAAATTTATTTTTGTCTAGACTAGTTCAGAATGGGAAAAACTTCAACGACAACAGTGACAATGCAGCTGCTGCTTTCTCCTTGGAAAGAACAGCCTGGCTTATTCTCCTTGTGGCCCCGGTCTCCCAGGGGCTCCAACTGCCCTCTGGAGTCTATGCAAGGTAAAACTCTGCTACCTGCTAACTGCCTGAGATGAACAAACTGAAACTCTAATTTTTAATGGTTTTGAGTTTTGCTTGGTTTGCACTGGATTGCAAAACCAGCAGTTCTTCAGCAGTCTTGAAAAAGAGTCATTTAGGGAGGTTTTTAAGGGCTCCTCTGTGACTGCTGGAAGCGTAACTGCCATCAGTGCAGTTTCTTTTCACTGCTGTAGGTAAATGATGTCTGACTTGGTACTAGGGAGAGGCAAACTGGACTAGTAGTTACTTGCTCAAGATCATACTGTAAGTCAGTGGCAGAGATGACAAAATACAGTAAAATTCTTGCATTGCATGTGATGAGGTTGCTTAATTGTCTAACTAGTCATTGTCTTCTCTGAATGCAACAAGAAATGGATTTTCTGACATTTCTTTCCTTTCTTGGGGCTTAATTATCTAAATAAAATTTGGCTTGCCTGTTCTCACCATTAAATAAGAATACAGGTCAAGCAATGTAACTAAATCTGTCAATTCCATCATCCTGCAGAGTGTGGGTTCATTTATATTTAGGTATCCCTGAGAAAAAATCTAAAAATCATTGAAAGACAAAATCATTGTCTTTCAGTTAAGGAACTCTCCTCATTTGGCATGTCCTTACTACTTTATCTTACTTCTCAGACACGCTGTAAGTCTTTGTTTCAAAGTATTTCCAAAGCTGTTTCAAGCACTGTTAAATGGAACAAGTTAAGTAAATGGAAAACATTTATATTAATACCTCTTTCCCACCTTTGTGATGGGAGCCTTATGAGGAGCACTGGTAGGTCAAAGCTTCACCTGTACTCCACACTGTGCGCCTTTCCTACCAAAGGATTCACTGAGGGCAGTTACAGAAAGCTGAAGGACTGTGAAGTCACCTACAAAGGAGGTCTGGGGTGTAACGCCAGGGAAGTAGGACAACTGCTGACTTCTGCTCCTCAGGGTTCTAGCCAGAACTGCTCTTCTATTACAGGATTTGTCATATATCCAATTAAAAGTCTCTCTACAGAGTGTTCAGCCATGAATGCAGGAACATACTTTCCTTTCAGAATTCCCTTTCAAAATTCCCTTTCTGCTTCAACAACACTTATAATCCAATTTTCACCAGCAGAGATGAATCATGTCCCTCACCAACACATTTACAGTGGATGGAGAAGAGCAATCACACATATTGATTTCCTTTCCTTCCTCTCTGTTCATGTTTTTTTTTCTGAGAGTACTATAAGTAGCTCAGCTTCTGTTTCTCTTTCCTGCTGCTAGTTCTAGAATCAGGTAAATAATAAATATCTTCAGGTGAGTCTGTAGCAAGCAGATGGCTCAAGTAGCCATTGTGTGCCAGGTATTAACAGCTCCTCGTTTGCTCCCTTTGTTGCAAGCCAGACACAGGCAATGGCAGAAGACAGGGAAAAGCCTCTACACCTTTCTTTTCCCCTTAGTTCCTCTCCTATATGTAGTAGTATGGCTACGAAATAATTTGCTTCCCATAGCAGGGAAGCATGTGTCCAGGAAGAAGGCAGCGCTTTGAGTCTCATCCCCTTCCCTGGGGGTGTTTGGAGGCAGTGCTGATATTTGCTGCCCTTCACTCACAAATAACAAACATTAATAAATTAAAGAAGCTTGCTCGGAAGGAGAGGCTGTAAGGCTGGGTTCAGAGCTGGAAATCCTGTTATTCCAAGTGATTTACATAGTGGATGAATTTGACCTGCTGACTCATACACTGTGATGTTTCTGCAAAGATGATTTTCAGAGAATTACAGCCCTTGCAGACAGGATGCAATAGCCCTGTTACTGTCGCAACTCAAAAATAATAGAGGTCTCTTAAAGAAAGGAGTTTGCACATAACTTCATTACTGTTTTTGAATATGTATTTATTCTGTTTTGTGCATCAACAATAAAAAGAAGTTTGTTCAAAGTTGCCAGGAAGTCTTTTGTTTAAAAGTAAACATGAATAGGTATCATCTCACGTAATGCATGCATCTGATGTGTCCTACTTTCACTGTTTGTTTATCTATTCCAAAAGCAGCTTTGTTTTGGGCTAGGAGGATCCCCCGCATTTCTGTTTCTCTCGCGCTTCTCTCTGTTTCTGGCAAAGCCAAGGGGACACTGTTCTCTAACAAGGAGGAATAAGGTCAAGCAGGACAAGGTCCCCTGGGACTCGGAGGCAGGAAAGGCTGGGCGCCTGGGCGTGTGAGTAGGGACGGGCTGCCCGCAGGGCTGGGCAGGCTGGGGGGGCTGGCGCTCAAGTAGCGCAGGTGGCCCTGCCTGCATCGGTCTGATCCTGAAACTGCCGAGCTGCTCTGTCTTGTGCTGGGTGAAAGATGGGAAACCTTTCCAGAAGGGCCATGTTTCCTGTACACCTGATTGTAACTGCGCTTTGTGGACTCACCAGCCCAAGTCAGGGCTAAATTGGGCCTCCCTGCACTTTGTCTCAGTTTGCCGCGTTGACATGCTCTCAGTTTACAAGTGTCATGACTCTTTTACAAAACACAGAAGATTTACTTCTCTTCTGCTCTTTCTGTGTCAGTATTCGAGGTATGTCTCCCTAGGCTCCAATATATAAAACACTGAGAGATGGGGATTTCAAGAGTGCAATTCAGAGCACTTAAATTAGCTCCCGCTCTGAATTGCCCTCTGAAGGTGCCTGTCTCTTTCTACTGATTACAGAAAGTGCTTACAGAGACCAGTCTTCTGTGCCTAAAATTAGCCTTTGTGAAGACCCTTCTGTGTATTTCTTATTGCAACCTATACTGGAATGGTAGCATATCATAATTTCTTTGATTATTATGTTCTCTACTGTTCTTTGCTTGATGATATTGAAACCCTACACAAACATGAATGGTTTGAGTCTTTCAGTGCCCATTTGGTGTAAATAAGGATTTTTAAGCCTATATTAGGACATGGCAGAACTCTTTGTTGCTGGCTTTAATATAAGCAGTGAATCAGAGCAGCATTAGAAATCCAACCAATGCAATAAAACAGACTTCTGACAAGTCAGGGTAAACGAAAAGAAGTCTCCTTGTAGGAAGGTAGCAACCAACTTATTAATTAAGAAATTCTTCAACTGAATCATCCCTCTATGTCTTCCCATTTCTCACTGCTGCGGTTCTTTTTCTGGTAAACAGTTTCCTGCAGCCTAGGCAGGATTTATAGATTTTTGCTAGACTTTTTTGAGCAGTGCAGGCTGGAAACACTTTTATAAATGTGGCTGGTTGTTATGATTTTGCAAAACAACAACCGCAAAAGCAACTTAGGACCCAAATGAAAAATTAGAGCTAACTATTAGGCTCTCATTTGTTGTTATTTGCATTAGACCCTTATCAGGCTGCATTCATTATGCACTACAGAAAGACTTTATTCAGCACTAGCTGGGTGCTTGGAGTCCTCTGTGTCCCCCACTTCTTGTGAGTGTGGCATTCACTTTTCTTCCCATCAGGTGACAGGTACGCAGAGCCATCAGCCATCTGCCAGAAAAGCTTCAGGGGGTTTCATATTAAGTATTTTTAATTAAAAAATGCTAGAAAAAAACATTATTCTGACTTCACATTTCACAGCCATTTGAAGTTGTTTTGATACACCTTAGTGTCAGAAGCTTCTTTTCAACATGGATGATGGGGACTGAGAATGGGCAGTGGAAATTGACAGAGGAAGAAACAGATGATACAATTTGTTACTATTTTTTGTTGTTTAACTGACAGAGCCAGTTATGAAGAGGGTATAAATGACTACAGCCAAAGAAAAGAAGTCTGTAAGTGGTAATTTGCTTTTTAAGGGCACAGGCAATATAATTTGGATCACAAGTGGGAGAAATTACTTAGGAGCTAGGAAAACAAACCAAAATAACATCTACATTACATTTTTCCTTCCCTTTTTTTCATCTTTTCTCTGAATTATTCCTTACTTGTTTTTCCCCTCCAGACATTACAGGGTTTTGATTTCCCTCTCACTACTTTCTTTAAATGGCCTAATGGTAAAAAGCCTGGAGAATGTTTCCACCAAACCATTTTGATTTCATTAACGGAAAAGCTGTACTTTAAATTAAATATTTCAGTAGCCTGAAAATTAAAAAAGTGACCTGCAGGACTTGCCAGTTGAGCATTGCCAAGCAGGAATAATGGGGGCTATTTCATAGGTCAAAACTTGCCTTGGACTTGGACAAATTTACAGTTTCAAGTAAAAGAAAAATGAGTGCATGTGTTCAGGGTTAGTTGACAACAGAATCACATAACACAGCCAGACAGTTTTTCTATGGGAATTTGCAAAATGTATGTCTACCTTTTGATTTACTTCATATTTCTTCTGTATTTCTTCATGTCAACTATTTAAGTAAAAAAAGTGATAGGACAGCATTTAACTTTAAGTGTCATTTGGCAAACTTAAATTCTTCCAGTTCTGATTTTTGCAGTAGAAAAATTATTTCTTTGGTAGAAAAATGTGTTTTCCTGGAAAATTTGAATGTTTTGCAAGATTAAGGTGCAGTGGTTATAAGGCTGTATCTGAAAGAAAACAGAGATTATTGGTTACTTTTGTTTTCTCGATAATGGTGGTTTTCGGTGGCCACAACCTGGGGAAAACAATTTCCCTATGAAACATCAACATTTTCTGAAAGGAAAAAAAGCAACTATCAGAGACACTGTGGCCAATACCATTATTAGAATGGTATAATATATAAGGGATGGGAGAGGACAGATCTGTCCTTCATTGTGAACAAATGTTATGAGAGGAAAGAGCATCGCTAATCCTTTCAATGGCTATTTAATTAGTGACCTATACTCTGTATTCAGATAGGTGCGGTTCTTTAAATAATCATTCAAGTACTAATTCAGGCAAATAACTATTATTGCAACTCTCCTTGGTATAGTACTGTGCTAGATTGTGTGTATTGTAGAAGAAAAGAGCAAATGTGTCTGAGAAATTATAGTCATGTCACCAAGAATGACAGGTTCACTCAAAACAACGTTTAATGAAAATTTTTTTTAAATCTGTAACTTTTATTTAATTCACAGCACTGTATATTTTTATGGATGTTTTTAAGTTGCTTAAATCATTGATATGACTTTTATAATGATGTCTACATTGATTGTTTCTCCTAATTCGTCATGCTTCAGTTCTGCTGAATCCCTTTAACTTGTCTAACTGATGCTCTCTTTATATTACAGCTTGTGCAATACCAGAACACAGCATGCTGTCAACCACTCTGCTTAATTTTAGAAAAGGAAGCAAATAATCACACTAAGGAATAACGTGCCTCTGACTTGATTACTACTGTAATCAATGTGAGGTATTACTTTGACTTTAGTGTGTGTTGGAGCAACTGCTATTTATTTCTTTTTATTTTCTTGAACAGAGAAAAGAGAACAGCTTTTAACATATGTCTCTTTCTTGTCTGAGCTACCACACAGCTCCAACTCTGATATATACACAGAGGAGACATATGGTTAAAAAAAGGGTTTTTTTCTTATAAGAAATCCAATAAGAAAACGATCTTTTTTAAAAAGAGAAATTATACTTTTAACCATATGTCGTCTTGTATGTATGCTGAGAGTAAGGCTGAAAGACATCTTATACCACATGTATTAAACTCACTTTTCTTCAAAAAAAATGCCAAACCCAAAGCACACTTTTAGGTTTAATTTTAACCTACCTATCTTCTGGATATGTGTGTGCCACTGTTGTTGTTATCATAGTTTACGAAGCTTTGAATGATAACAGTGCATTGCAGTAGGAGGATAGATGTTGGTCCAGGTTCTTTATAAGGTTTTGTTGATGTAGGCAGAGAAACAGAAGTGTGTTCTGCTGACCTTCTGTATGTTTTTTGCTAGCTCTGAGAAGACTATTACAGAAAGAGAACCATGTAACCTCTGCCAACATTAAACAAAGTAAAAGGTCTTAATGTAACTGAAAATCAGGGAGGGTGTTGCAATTTACTTTTGACCACAAAAATCTCGGGAAGGTGGCAGGTATTCAGAAAGGCAATTCATGAATACTGTGCAATTCTGAAGAATGATAGTGATGGCTGCGGTGTTATTCACAGGAGAAGTAACTTGATCTTGGAAAATGAATTACGGTTAACCCAGCATTGCACTCTATTTCCTGCATGATTAGGACCCCATTGGAAATAATACTAATCATTTTTATATCTCACTTAGAAAGCTAAAAAATATCATGACATGGTTTTAGAGCATCCCAATCTAGCTACATGCAAGAAGGAAAATTTAATAGAAAACTATTATCAGCAAAGTAATCCATTCATAAATGTCAAGTTTTGATTAATTTTTGGTGATGATCACGTCACATTTTCTGCATTTGCAGTTGCTTGTATTCGGTTTAGGCTTTTATTATTGAATATGTTTTCTTTCTTTCTGGAATGGAGGAAACACTGGGGAGTATTTCACTGGATGTCTGAACACTGACAAATGCAACCATTTCATACACAGTGGGATCCCTGGCAAGGCTTTGATCCCAATATATCAAGAATCAAGAGACAGTGGACCAAATCCACCTCTAGTACAAATTTCATTGGATTCCCACTGAGTTACACTAAGGATGAATTTGATGCACTGTTCTTGACAAGTCTGAGTTACCTGTGTTTATGGTTTGAAGGGATGATACACAGTAATTCTGTGTGCAAATCACAGAGAGTAACTTTAAGGGCTTGACAGTCACTGCAAAATAGTTGCTGTGCTGCAATCACTCAGCTTAGCTGAATACATAAATGTTATTGCAAGACATGACAAAATGTAATGATAAATCCTGTCTGACAAAGAGGATGGGTGGTCTTATTAAGGCTCAAGACTGGGTGTGAGGATTCTCATTTCCCTTTCTGGCACTAGCATGTGTCATGAGATACTCTGAAGCGGCCGTTCTGTACATAGGTGGGTAGGTAGTTAACATACCAGTAGATGGTGCTCAAAAATAAGCAGCATTACACATGGAGTTTCTAAAACCGGGGCACGACTGTGCACTGCAAATGGCTTCCCTTGTTTTCCTCCATAGGGGAGCTGGAGGGCATTTGATCTTCAGTAGGCACCAGTCTCGCACTTCAGCAGCTTGGGTTCAGGTCTTGTCTATAGCCTTCCAGTATGGCCCTGGGCACATTGTTTATGCCTAGATTCATCTCGCGTAGCTGAGATGCCTGAGCTGCGAGTACCTTGCTAAGTAGCAAAGGGAAAGAAAAGGCAGTTCTACTGCAGGCCACGCACTTGGCTGCAGGACTCTCGACCGTCCCGAGGAAGAGCATCTTCTACTTCGCTGACCATAAGGAGCGTTTAGGCTCCCAACCTGACACAGCTTTGAGCTGCAGTTAAGTACACCTCTACCCTTTTGGTTGCACGTCAGTTCTACATCTGTAAAATGAGACTATGACATCCTTACTGCATAGGGCTGTTGTAAAGGTGAGTTGATGAAAGACTATGAGGTATACCAGTAATGCATTCTCCATGTTGGCTTGGGCAAGATTTTCATGGTTCTGTGTGAGTTGCCTTGCAAGCAAAATGGCAATGCTAACACAGCATCTAAAGGGAGACTCATTTGTAGCCTTAAGCTGCATTGAGCTCCTGGAGTGGGAGATATGACAGACGAAAAACATGTATTTCGTTGTCAGTAAAATTTCTCCCTGCTACTGAAATTTTTAAATGGTAAAGTAGTTTCTTTGTCACAGAAAGCTCTTGTTAATAGAAGCTCTTTGCAATAGTGGGGTCTTTATTAAGTTGGAACTTGGAACCAAGAATGTGATTTGTGTCACACGACACCAATGTTTACTATTCAGCATGCAGTTTATACAACTAATGGACATAGTACATAACTTCTATTATATCCGCAACTTCGAGACAGTAGAGTTGCAAGAGCTCAGAAACTCATGACACACTTCAGACAGACCAGACCATTAGCACACAAGGGAGCTATGCATTCATTACAGCTGAAAACACATCCTATTACACCTTCTTTGGCATTTCTTTCCCAATGTTCTCCAGCCCTAGTCATGCATAAAGCATGCTGTGGTACTGACAGCTCTTAGACATGCTAACTCCAGATTTTTTGCTAATTCCCAGCTACAGACAGAAGATGCCAGTCAATAAGAGCTTGAAACATGATTTGAAAAGCATCTATTCCCAGCTGTGATTGGTGCTAATGAGTAGCAGAATAAGACTTGTACCCAACAAATGGTTGCATACACGATTAATGTAATGGTTAGCGGTTAGGTCCTGTATTTTTCTAGTCATTCCAGCACATGACATATCATATAATGGAATATTAGTATGTTCAGCTTAGAGAAAATCTTTCTGAGCAAGTATGTGTTCTTCAGCTTAGATAGCAGGTGTTTGATCAAAAATATTCTCTCAGCCATTGACAGCTGTATATTTCCAGAAAGCAGACTTGTTCTTGTTTTTCGTAAGTTTAAGATAAAGCTGACAAAGAGAATTCTCTGTTAAGGGTACAAAAAAAGAGCAATTCATATTACAAAAATGCTTCTAGCAGACATTGTAATCCAATTTTAGTTTAAATTTAAAAAATAATCTATTGTCATCAGCACAGTGTGGCGCTTATTTCTAATAACAACATAGTCAGAAAATATATTCTAGAATAATACACACGTGTCCAGTGTCCGATCTAAACTCTCATACATCTTCAATGATAGCTTGTAATGAGCACCAATCAATATAGTCTGAATATGGATACTTGATTAGATTAAATATACTGTTTAAAACCAAAACGTATGTTTGGAATCATGGAGAGATTGGATAACTCATAACCAGGGGATATTAAATTAAATCAAGACAGACTGCAAGTAGAAGATGTTCTAAGTAAATGACATTTAATAATCATTGTTATCAATTCAGAAACAGAAGCTAGATATGCTGCATAAATTATTTGCTCCACTTGTTCTAGTTAAAACATTGGTTTAAGAGAATATTCTACAGCCTGCAAATACACTCCAGCACACAGCAGTCACACCAAAACATCCATTTTTGTATCATTGTGCCACTCCTTGTATCCATTTCTCATCTGATTAATGACCCTTCAAAAGTGAAGAGCCACTCTTTCAAGAAGAAACCACAAGTCCTTTCTCCAGCAGCCACAGCTCTGCCTTGCAGCAGGGAGCCCGGGCTCTCCCGCAGTGAGGGAATCCCTGGTCTTAGCCTGGCATTGGGAGAGGGGAAGAGGAGGGGGTGGAGGATGAGGATGTCTCTCTCCTGGAGACACCTGGATGCCACAGTTCCTGAAAGAGGGCTCAGCAGTGGAAGTCTGGGTACTGTTTGTGATTTGCATTGCTGTTTCAGACTAACCAGATCTCCAGCACATTGCTGGATTCCACTAGGCTTTGAGGTATTTGGTTTTTTAACTCACACCCTTGGCATCCGATGTCAAAATTTCCTGAATTAATATCTTAATTAATTTTGCTGCTAGCAGGAGCTCTGCTCACTAGCTCTAGAGGTTTTCAACAACTTTACTACACCATACATTTCTGATAACGTTTCAGGTGTAAGAAATACTAGTACATAGATGACAGAGCATAATGTATGGTAGGAAAAACTGACTACTGTGATCACATCTAGCCACTGAGACAGAGAGCTACTTAACTTCAGGGTGCACTTTGTAAAGATTCATCAGGCTATAGAGGTTATGGGATTCTCTTGATAATTAAGGAGCTGCTAGCAGCAATTATCACATCCCTGGTTATTTTTTTAAATTTTTTTGATATAGTATGAAATATTTTTATTGCAGCCCACTTTGAGATGTTCTTGCGTGTTTCTGTGACACTACAACACACAAGCACACGTTGTCGTGTGTGTTCACAACTGTTTGATGACTTGAAGGAGGAAAAGAGGATGTAGGTGATAAGGAGACGGATTTAGAGATGGAGGTCAGGATCTGTGCCGAGCTCCTCAATTCACCAAGGTTTGCAGAAGCTACAGTTGGAGGTATTTTTTCAGTGGCAGCTCCAATTTCCGTAATTGCTGATCCCTGCTGCTCATTTCAAAACACACTGTAGCATATCTCCATTTCTTCTGGCAGGCTGTTTGTCAGCTGCTGCTGTTCCTAATCCAGGTCACTGTGCAGAAGCCCTCGTGTTAGTCCAGCGGAGAGTGCCGTGCCAGGGTGGGATGGCCTGGCTGGGAGGAACCATCAAAACGAAGGGAGCCAGGCCTCCCCATGCAACCTCCTCCGGCCACCCCAGCTGGTGACAGTGCTGCCTGGAAATTGGTACTGCTGTGCTTCATCACACCCCTCCTGCTCCTGCCACATCCACATACCTGGAAACACATTTTTTCCGTTGTTAAGATAGGGAAAGGCTCCCCCACACCTGAACAGAGCTGTTCAAGTCCCTTCATATCGCTTCATCCCTTTTACAGAGGCACCAGAGAAAGGCTGATGTCTCCAATAGATTCTGGTTCTAACTGAGCCGGGTCTGCTCCATGTGATCCTATTGCTCCATCTTTCCAGTTGCTATTACGAACGGAAGGGAGCTCTGAGATTTAATTAATAAATGTTGTTCTGATATTGGTTTATTGATAGAGTACTCTATAATTCTTTCACTTTATAATGACACTTGGTAAAATTATTACATGGCCTCTGATGATTTAGAATTGAAAGTGAAACCTAGGGAAGATGTTTCCTTTGTACAGTTAAAAAAATGAGATAACTTTAAAAATGTCTTTACCAAAAACAATTACCTCTATTTTGGGCAACTCTGTAGAAATTGGAAGCAGAAAAGTAGCATAATTATTAAAAAGAGAAATGCAGTTGTTAATGAGAAATGTAAGTCAATTAACCTTTTCTTCCAATTATTATATGTTTGTAACCTCCTGCTTGCTGAGGTAAGCACAGCTTCTCACTTTTGACTCTTGGTGGAGCTGGCATTGGTTTGATTGCAGCTACAGAGCTTAATCAGAAACTGCAATTATTATCCCCCAGTGTGATTACAGCATCTCCTTTGCTTGGACATTTGACACATTTCTAATGTTTTCCAAGTTTTTTGTGGATAGGGAGAAAAGAGAGGCCTTAAAATTTTCACTTCTCAAAATAACTGCAGAACATACAGTGGCTTTGGTTGCAAAACTAGTTCGGGTATCTACAGAATTTTGTCTTTTGAAATCTAACTACAGATACACTCCAAGCACAACTCAGGAAAACCTACTCATCAAAACTAAAGAAAATTACAGATAGCTTGTAGCACTTTAAATGAATCAAGATTCTATTGAAAGGTTCATGAACTTGGGGAGCTCAGCACAGAATATAATACGTAGTTTTCTCTTGACTTCCGAATCACTTTCTGGGTGAAGTTATTTAGCTAGACAGCGGGGCAGGTACCCATCTATGCAAATGGGAATTCGAGCCAACATATTGTTGAAATGTTTGCTTTTGTCTGCCGTCATACTTTTAGGTTTCATCTGAGAGCATAAGATCATAGTAATTAAGGCTGTAAAGCACCTCCCGAGATCTGCTGTCTGTCTGCCCACACTGAGGTAGGATCAAATGTGTCCTCAGCTTTCCCAAAAGATCTTTCTTTCACCTGTTTTAAAAATTTAGAGGCGTTTCTTCTTCTTCTTGCATAAAACTCCATTTAATTCACCCCAGAAATAAGATTTGCTTTTTTGTCAACAGTGACATGTTGTTAATTCATATGCAGTTTGTGGTAAACCAGCTCCTCTTCTGCAGTGTTTTGGTCTAGCCAGTAATTCCCTATTTTGTACTTGTGCATTTGATTCCTCCTTACTAAATGTAGTACAAGTACTTCACACTTGTCTATTGACTTTCCTCCTGTTGATATTGGTCCATTTCTCTAGCTATCCAGATCATTTTGAATTCTGGTTTTCTCCAGTGAAGTGGTGCAGACACCCCATTCTCTATACCATCCCTGCATCTTATAAGGTATCCTGATTTGTCATCAAAGCAATTAACAAAGTTGTTCTGTGAGGAGTCAAGCTAATGAAGCTTAGTTTCTTATGGACTTTTGTTCCACATCCAACTCATCACAATACCCCTGGGTAAATACGGGCAAATAAGTCTTAACCACTGGCACAAAACACAGTGTAACTACTTCTCATACACATTAAATGCCTTCTCATACACATTAAAAGCTGTGTCCTTGGAGGAGAGTTAAGACTCTGAAAGAGAAGTATCTGTAAGAGACATGCGGTTTATATTTTTATATGTTGTTCATTGCGTAAATTGTTTAAATTTCTCAAGTTAGTGCATCTTTAGATTATACTGAGAAACTTTGAAGGTCATTTTAATTGCACTCTTATTTATAAATTGTTTTCTTGGCCACACAATGCCACTCACAGGAGATTAAACCTGAGACTCTAGCTCTGCCTTTGTTTTATGGAAAAGATTGATAAGTGATTTACTCTCTGTAGAACGCTTTACAAATAAGCTCTCAGATAAGTGACTGGGAAAAAGATTTTTTTCATATGGAACTATTTTCCACAGAGAACAAGCGGGTTGTTTTTCTAAATACTAACGTAAGTATGCGTGGACCAGATTCTCAGCTGGAGTAAACTAACAGAGTCAATATTGCTTTACACCAGCATCAAATATTTTTCCTGTAATATTTTCCCTTGTACTGTAATTTTCTCCAATGCGAACCCTAATTTCTTCTCCCTGAACTCAAATTCTGAGCTCCTGTAATTCCTGCGTCTGTTTATTTGCTTTCTGGTTTGTATTCTTTTAGCTGGGCTCATTAACATACTATATTTTTCTCCCCCATTCAACAGTATGTGCGCTGCATGTTTAAGCTCTCATTTATAGTCCGTGTTTGCTTTCTGTGATACTGTTTTGTTGAAAATCAATAAAAGGGCGATTTAGGAAAAAATGTGATTTTCTCTGAAGTCTAGTTAAAGAAACTGCCAATAATTAACAAGGGACACCAATCCTGCTGCCTGGAAGCACTCAGATTTCTTACTGACTTCAGTAGGATTTAGCAGGGTACACAGACTCCAAACTTTTTAATCCATTGTCATAGCTGGGAGCTGGGCCTACGTAAGAATATTTTGCTTAGCTGTGTCCAAATCAGTTCAGTTTCAGTAAAAAGAAAATGTCCCTAGCTTTGTCTCCAGTTATGAAATATAAGAATATGATTTTGTAATTCCAACTTCTAACAGAAAGAAGTTCTTAAATATCCACTTGAAAGGCCTCAGATTTTTTGTGCTTACTTGACAAATCTCCACTTGTAGTACCTATTGAAGACTGGACAGCTTTAAGGTAATTACCCAAAGTCACAACAAACTTTGGCATCAGGGCGTGCAAAAGTCAGGCTCTATATTACACATCAACAACACAGGTGAATTGAAAGCTTAAGCCAGTAGGTTGGCGGACATGAAAATTACATGTGAGGAAACTTGCTTTAATCTTGACTCAAAAAGTGCACAGCTGTACGCAGCTTTTAGGGGCTTTTTTTTTTTTCTGCTAGAAGCTGAAAATAATGTATTAAATAAATTTCTTGTCTGTTTCAATAAGTAAATACTATTGTCTGACGAACAAAACTCTACCTGCAGTTTTGTCTATCCCACGCACTAATCAGTGCGCAGATAAATGCGTTTTAATAATTTATTATCATTTAACTTCAGTGGAGCTCTATTATGCTTTTCATTCTTGCTGTAAATATGTAAAATGCTGTTAATCAACCTTTGTTAGTGAATATTTGATTAATAGCTTGCAGATGTACTCGCCCCTGTGTATACTATGTTAAATGCAGTGCACCAACACATAATTCATTATTTTAATAACACAAAGGGCTAATAAATCAAAGGAACTCTCGAGAATGCAACAGCCAGAATTATCAAAGGAATAGCTGTGCATTGTTTTAAAAGTAATAAATTTGTGCATTGTTTTAAGTATGGTATGGACTTGGTAATCAGCTACCTATGAGTCCTAATATCACACTACTGTGGAAATGACTAAGGACTAGCAAACAGCGGGTCACTTCCCCCTAGCCCCGCTTCTGTTAAAGAACAAAAATCAATCCCAGACCCAAAGGTCTTACAAATCCAAAGAGACAGGATGAATAAAGGGTGAGGAAAAGGAACAGCGGGTACTGATGAGCATGCAATACGATGTCTGCAAATATCCGTTTCGCTCTGTGATATGTGTAGTCATGTAATTTCAGTCTTGCCAGTGGGTTCAAATTACGAAGGTGAGAGCTACCTTAAGAAACAAAAGAAGAGGAAGTTGCCGTGAATAGCCAAACAGCAAAGAGGAGAGAATATTAAGTCAAAACTGGTGTAGGGAGCAGCCTGATGACACCATCAGAGTCCATCACTGCTTGTCTAAACTGCTGCACGCTGCTTTGAAATGTATGAGTGATGTTCAATCTCAACAACCTGATATTTTCTTTAATGGGCAATCATCATCCAAAGTTTTATGTTCAAAATCTTTACTCAGTGTTAATCATTGACGTTCACTGGTGACAGTTACATTACTGAAAGAGCCATTTTTGGTGACATATGTCATTCAGTTCCTGAAATTCAATGGAAAGAACTCTCCAAGTGGAATACCTCCATGGGGGAGGTAAATATCTTGATCCAAGGTTAGTTCCAAATATGGAGCCAAGGTAGAGAAAAATAAGGTCATTTGCACAAATTCTGAGACTAAGCCAAGAACTGAGCTTTAATTCCTTGAGTCCCACAGGATTATCCCCGCCCTCCTCAACATTGCCAGTTTCTAATGGAAAATATACCTTATTTATAATAATGTGGTAGTTGCAGATATATTTAATGGCAAGTGCTATAAAGTATATACAGTATAATGCATGCATCCATCAACACAGTTGCACATATGATTTATTATTCTCTGATATATTTTACAGACTACTTATTTTTGGTGACCTTGGCAATTTGTTTGATTCAATAAGGGATTATCAGATGTGATAGGCCCTGTATATAATTCTGTGACTTGGCTGAAAGCTACGCTGCTTTGCATTGGTTTCCATGTGCAATTAATACATTTTGTCAGTGACAAATGCATGCAGAGATAATATACTCTACTCATTTCAATCTCTCCTGGGTATATTTTAAATCAAAATAGCACCTGGTGGCCGAGACCACCTGAGAAGTGGTGGATTTAAGGTGGAAAAGTAGTATTAAGAATTGCTTGCATAATACTATAGTATTTTTCAGTAGTGAAATAAAAAGTAATTCCCTAGAAATCCGAGTAACTCAAAAGCTTAGATACCTTTAAATCACCACCATCGTTAAACGGCTTTCTTGTATTGTGTCTTGCTCACACTCACAATGCAATTGAATGTCAAGTTAGCCGATGAACACAGGAAACGATCCCCTGAAATGTCTAACGTCTTCACTCTGATACCCCTTCAAGACGTGACCCTTGTACAACTAATAGATTACAGCAGGGTATATGGTCGTATTGATAGCTTGTATGGAGCTGGCTCTGAAATGGGATTTGGGCTCCTTGAGGAACTGTCATCTATTACTCTGTGCTTGTTCCTAATTAAAAAAAAAAATGCCAAAATTTCTTTGAAGTCTCAGAGATCCTCTTATAATTATCTTTGTTGGAATATTTAATTTTGGTCTTTGACATATTTCAGTTTTATCTTTTTGACAGGTATCATTCAGCATATATCTAAAAGTCATAGCTACCTAAAACATTTATTTCATACTTCAAGACAAACAAATGTTTCAACCGTATTCAACTCATTTTTATCTACAGTTTTCAAGAGATTGATATCCGTTTGTGAAGCACTTCACTTCTGTCAAATCTGCGTTTTCAGACATAAAACTCTTCCATTTAGAAGTGCAGTCAGCTCCAATCTGCAGTGTCTATGAAGCTGCAAACTTTTTCGTCTGCCCAATATAGAAATGGACCATGACTGATAAGTGTTCCAGCACTACTCCTGTCAAACTTCACAGAATTGAGACTATTAGGATGTAGACCAAAATCCTCTCCCTTTGTTTTTTCAAAAACATCCAAATAAAAAAGTCGCTTTGTAGCATTGCCTTTGATATTCTATAGAACTTGCTTTAGAGCTGCAGCTCACAGTGGACCTTTAATTTCTGTTAGATAGGAAAAATAAAACTAGCATTGAAACCTAGACCACAAGTAAAAATTTAAAAAACCCTCTGCCTTTTTTTTATCTGTTTATAGTCTTACAGAGCTGTTAGTACAATTGCATGTGACTGCCTCTGAAACAGTAATGGATGATGTCTTCATAGTGCAACAGACTGATTGGAAATGTTATTCCCAGTTTGCTGACAGATATTCAGAAAAAAGGTAGAAAAATGGTGAGGCTTATCTCACAGGACTTTAGACATATGAAAAATAGATTTCTGGTCTAAATAAGCTAGACTCCCTCTATATTCAGTAGCGAGAAGAGGACTTCTAGGGGATGATTTATCCTACTTATTTCAGCAGGTATCATTCATCTTGTGGAGGTAGCCTTGACAACTCACACAAACACCGAGCTTTCAGAGAGTGTTGTGGGAATCCAAGTGATCTGCACAATTAAAACAAGGTCTCCTCAACTATAGTCTAGTGATAAAGCTGTAATTCCCATATTATCCTCCATGCATTCCAGAATACACCCATAGCAAGTAATTGTAGTCACCACTTCTCTGAGAATATAATATTCAGTAACCCTAGAAGCAGAGTAACTAAATTATGTGGGGATATTTACAAAACCAGGGCTATATATATTCCATCTGCTCTTCAAAGCCTTCCACTTCCACACTAAAAGAAGAGCTACACACCTCTGCCAAGCATTCTCATTCATTTTGCATTTGGAGGTGTTTTAGTGGCTGCATTTTTCCTTGCTTTTTGAATCTTTCTTCATTAGCATCCTCTAGCATCTGACAGGTAATTTGCCTGCCTACAGCTTCCTCTATTAACACTACCTTTAGACTGAGTGCATAGAAGGAAATGGATGTTGTGCCATTTAATGGAGTATCTGTCCCTCATCTGTTTTCAGTCTGGCATGTGTCCTTCCCACCTTTTCCTATGCCGGTACTGGGGGAAAGGGAGCTGCTTACACGGGTGCGGAGGTTTCTATTGTGTATTGCACAGATGTTGGTCCTAAACCAGTGTATGCTGCTTGTTATTCAACAAGATTATTTCTGCAGATGTTCCTATCGCTATGCCCTCCTGTCTTTTCCTCTGTCCCTCTCTTGTACATGAACAGATTGCAGTGATTTTTTCCTTTTTTCCCCTCCAGAGAACTAGATCCCAAGCCAGCCCTCTAGATTTTCTTTACTTATTCCTAAGCAGCAGTTCATTCAGGCATATGGCTTTCTCTCCTTCCTCACCATTTGGACAGATGTTTTCTCTTGAATAAGTACATTCTTAATCCACGAGAGAAATGAGAAAACTTGCATGATTTGTTAAGAAAAAAGAAAAAGCCCATTTTTTCTGATGCAGACTGCTTTTCAGTTGCATGTTCCTTTAATGCCATGATTTTCAGATCAAGACCAGTTAATATAACCAGACCTCAAAGTTTATTCTGATTACCCTTGAATCCCAGTGTGGTAGGTACTGTGCAAGCATGCAACAAGAAAGATTTCCCCCTGCCTGAAATAGCTTCCACACACGCAAGGATGGCAGGCAAGTGCAACAACTGGATGAGAGGATTCAAAGTGGAGATGAGACTTCTGTGCTCCACATATTAAGCAGTGGTTAAAGCACCCCCATTGCCGAATGATCCTGATTGGTTTATAGGTGAACGTTTGAGAGCTAAGAAGTTATTAGTAATAAATGTCTGATTAATGGCAGGCACAAAATGCTGAAGATATATTTAAACAATCATACTAAAACCTTTGAAATAATTTCTGTGCCATTTTAAGGTCAGCATTAGCAATAGTTTTTCAAGAATTCAGATTCCGCCATATTCCTCTGTTATTGTGGAACAAGGAATGTTTATATTTTCCCTGCTTGTGTGAAAATATACTTTCTTGCAATTATGTGATTTTTATTTGCTTTTAATTTCTTCTTGTAATAGGCTCTTTCTCGAACTGGAGGTACCATGAAAAGATGCATACTTGTGCATGTACATGATGCCCAGAAGCAAACATGGGAAAGTTTCAGAAGCTAGCAGCAAGCAGAGAGCTCAGTGTCCATGCACATGTGCAGGGCTTTTTATTCAGTGTTGTCTGTCTCTGACAGACTTATAAATGAATGAAAGAGTTTGTCTCTAAACCCTTCGTTCTTCACTACTCTCTACAGCTTTTCCTAAATTAATGATTACGACCAAGATTTTAATATGATACCCTTGTCTTTCTCACCGTAAGCATCCCACACACATTCACTCCTCCCACTGTGACAGCTGAAGGACCAAGAATGAGCACAGCCCCAGTGTAAGCAGAATCAAAGAGATTTATTCAAGGGTTATACTGTTTTTGACGCAAGAAACTCTTCTTGTGACAATGGGCTGTTGGCTAACATTCAAGGTGATCTTCCCTGAGCCTCATTAAGCTGTCTTCAGTGGTTAGGTTTAAAATGGGAGGCTGGTGGCTTCCTAGCTGTCTGAAAGAAGAAAAGATGAGATACATCTCTGCTTGCAGTTCTTTTATGGCTGAGTAAAGTGCCCTGACTGATATTCAGAGTGACTGAATACAGAGTGAAGAATGCTGGCTCCAGTGAAGTCTACACAAGAGATATAAACTCTGCTGAATTAGCTCTTCAAATGTTTTGAAACCCTGCTGTATTAATAGGCTTATTTTTCAGCATGACCCTGAACAGACCCAAAAGACTATCAGCTTATTTGAGGCACGCAGTAAAAAGGATGGAAAGTTAAACTTTTTCTGGGTACTAGAATCAACGGGGCTGCTCCTGTGGCCTTCAAATCTGGCTAGGAATAAGAGCTTTAGACTATAATGAGATCTTATTTTATGGGTAGGCAGGAGGAAAAGCTTGTGTAGGGAGAACTTAGGTGGTCCGTGGGATTCACAACACTTGGGGTCTCTGAACGATGAACCCTCAGAATTGTGATTTTTTTCTGTCTTTGCTTCTGAAAAGCATCTAGAAGAGACAGAATCAAGAAGGGTAACATTAGCCAACATTGCCGAATCCCAAGCATTGCTAGATTCTTTTCATCTCTTTAAATAGCTGAGACAATGGAGCTGAAGGAAATGCCTGTCCCACAATGTTAAAAGCCTCTCTCTTTTCAGACATTACATGCAGTGTCTGTTTCAGATACAGGATTCCAAAAATAGGGGAAAAGAATGAATGCACAGGGAAAGTGTGGAGGCAGCATGCTGGCCCTGGGCCTAAGCAGAGAAACAGCACGGGGAAGTTCACAGAATAAACCCCACAGACAGAAATTAGTATCCCTTGTATTTGGTGTTGCCTTTCTTCTTGGGGGAGAGATTTTTTTCAGATATTCCTAATATATTATTCTCAAACTTGATAGTGCTTCTCCCCAGTGCCACTTCTGGAGACAGACTGTAAGAGTGTTGGGTTGGAGCTTTGAGCCAAGAGAGGTTCTTTCAGCTTTTATGTTGAATATCTGAAGTCAGATTGGCTGTTTAAACCGTCTGTATTTTCTGGAATTCACCTCCTCTGTTTACACTGTTCACGGCATGCATTGAAAGCAGCAAGAACTACAAATTAAATAAAATTAAACTAAATTATCCTGGTGCCAGGTACCTGTCTAGGGTAGCCCCACAAGTCAGCTGAATGCGCTGCACTTGCATAGTGGATACATGATGGATTCAGAAGCACAGAAATTCTTCCCAAAAGAATTATTCTTATCCTCCAAATGTTATTTATTTGGATCTGAATGGGTCTTTTCAGCTATAGTGATATTCTTCAAACCCTGCATTGTGATACAATATTGCTCTTTTATTAAGCCATAATACTAGTAGATTGTTTTAAGCCTTATGCTGTGAATCTCTTGCAGATGAAATGCTGCAACAGGAATATCTGCAGGATAAGGAGATTGGAGGATGCTTTTCTGTACAACTTTATCATTCCGCTGGTCTGGAGGATCTGGATGATTGAAAACCAACACGTAAATAAAGCCCTATCTATTACATACCCAAGTGCTGGGTAAGTATTGAGAGGTGGGAAGGAATGTTTAAATGATCATGTGAGGCTAAACGGTGCTGCATGGACTGAGTGACTGAAACAACATTCTAATCAAATCTGACAGCTCTGTTGCATTATAATTATAGACTGCCAGAGGCGCTTTTTAGACTATCAGTACTTTTGGGATAGTTTGCATCTAAATTAAAATTGAACTTCAAAGCAGTTTGATGGGGATGTGTTTCCAAGGAGTTTCAAAAATGTGAAAGACACTAACTGATTAGCATTACGCACTATACCAACTGGTTGCTACTGTAAAATAAAATAAAATAAAAAGTAGCAGCCATGCTGATAATCAGAAAGTGGTATCTTGAATCCTATTAATTTTTTTCTGAATTATTTATGGGGGGGTTTTGTTCCAGTTGTGCACTTCCTTTCAAATGTTTGTTTAGTTTCTCTCTAAAGGGAAAAAAAATTGGGAGGAAGAGAGAGAAATCTGGAACATCTCCAAGGGTTAGCTCACCAGCAATCTGTTTAGATGTCCTCTTCTCAACCAAGCCCTGCTCTGCTAAATATTTATGGCAATGTTTAACAAATAAATCACACCCACCTCCCCGTTTACAGTAAAGCACAAGATTGAACTGCTTTAAGGGAGGATTATATCTTTTTCTATCATGAGGGGAAATGAAATTCCATGGATATATGTTAATTTCAGAAAAAGATAAAGCACAGAGCTGCAACTGCAAACATCTGTCTGTCCACATTACAGATGTTCCGCCTGAAGCTTCTTTTCTGATCCCATCTCTAGACAACAACAACAAAAAGGAGTTCACAGCTCCACAGTGTTTTCTCTTTCTTGTCATATTGTATAACCACTAATTGGAAGCAACAGACAGATTCTCAGGACTCGATCCTGTCTTCAGATACACGCATGCATCGCTTGGCGCATTGTACAGTCAGCCAGTGTCTCAGCCAGCAGTGGAATCAAGATGCATTGCAAGGCAGGCTGTACACTAGAAGGAGGGAATAGGGCCCTGATCTACTCAAGCATCTAAATCCAGTTCAGGTGACTCCACTGGTTTCAAATGGAGGTTACATTTTCCGAATATCTATCTGTTTGTATGCCAGTTTCTCATCAGCTCCTGTGCTCTGATGTGAAGCATTCTGTAATGAAGATCTCTTTTGGCTTAATTGTTTTTGTTTTGCTTCTCCCTTTTGTTGAATTCACCCAGCTTCAAATCCTTTAAGGGAGGCCCTGTTGAGACAGGGCACAGTGTGTCAGACCGACACTCTCTGTTCAACAGTGGCTAAGTCTGGATTCTTCAGAAGAGTATGATCAAATCACTGTGAGATAAATGGATTATATTTTTCCAGTATTCCTGGACAAAAAGAGTGACTAGATGGAGCACTTATAGGAGGATTTATATGTCTTTAAAATTTCATGGAGTTTGATGACTGTAGGTGAAAGAAATAGCAGTTACATAATTCAGGAATGTACAGCTTGGCTTCTGTACTTCCAATATTGTCGACTGGAATCTGTGAGCCTGATCAAGATTTTTCTCAGGATACTGGATCTATGTGAATGCCTCCACAGTTATTTACCTGCCTATAGTGTGCCAATCTATATAAATTTAGTGTATTCAGAATCTATGTAAAAAACTTCTACTGAAGAATTTGAACCTTACTTACCATTATACCAATTTTTAACAGATAGATAACTTTTAGCAAAAACATCTAACGTTTTCTGTTCTGATGCATTGATTTCCACCCTGCCAACTAGTGTGTTAGGAATACCTCTTAGAAAAAGGCAATGTTTTTTTCATAGTTTCATTATTATTACACTATTGCTGTGACTGACTTTGGATGTTTGTGTTTATTCATGATAATTTATTCATTACTTCATTTGCAGATAGTCCATGTAGTTAATAGCATATGGGAACTCTTTACAAAAATTCAAACCCATCAAATTAAAGCACACTTCAGGACTGCATCATCCCTATTTTCTAAGCCAGAGCCTTCATTCTCACAGAATTAGTTTGCAGAGTTTCTCAGGGAAAGAGATGGCCGAAAACTGATGCACCTTTCATGAAACATTTTCTGAGAAAATATTTACTGTTTTACAACAAAATGCTGAAAATGCATCAAGTATCCCTCAACTCTCATGCACTTCGTTTTCATCAAAGCCAAATAGACATGCAGAAGTATGTAAGCAACATAGGCCTAATTTGTCCACCCCATCACTGTAGCTGCACACATGGACAGGTATTGCATGTACACATCTAAGTTCATTTAAATAACTATGAGCAAAATTTGGGCTCCTTCAGCTGCAGATCTGTAAAGGCTGGAGAGAGAGAGCTTAACACCACAAACTCAGATTTCAGCAGCAGCTTTGTCACCTTTAATTGCAAGTTAGGTTGCTGAGCACTTACACTTGGAAAAATTAAAGATACATGTTTAGCTTCCCTAATGTTGACTGGATTTCTAGACAGGGGATCCTAGACAGGCCCTGCTTGCTCTACGTATGGTTACACACATGTCCTGCTGGACATGATGATGAGTACCCAGTAGCATCACTGTCCAGAGGTCATTCATAAACCACCTTTGTACATTGCTCATTAGATCTCGTTTTGGAGCTCAGTTGCTGCTCGTTCAAGAGCTGCTTCATAGCAGACAGCCTCACAGACAGACAGAAGCTGCATCTTGCCCGGTTCTGCTAGCTTTTCCTCTCAACTGGCACAGATACTGTGACCCAGTAGCACAGCAGGATTTTATTTTTCATAATTCCAAGTGTTTTTTACTGTTAGAATTACCACCACAAATCATTGCTGCGGGAGCTCTTTTCACCAAGAAATGACAAGTTATTAAAGAAAAACGCTTGAAGACATTTGAACGGAAAGCTGGTATTCCCATTTACCCCTTGACAACATATCAGCCACTCTCAGAGACAGGGTGAGGCAATTTTTAAAGAACCTCACTGCTTTACTGTGCACCCTCTCCCTCCTCCACCCACTTTTCTCTCTCTCGCTTACCACATGGAAATTCAGAACATTTCCCCAAAAATAGAGTTCAGATCTGAAGCCTGGATATGTATGTGCTGGTAGCTTGTAATTCTTGACATACTTCTGGTGGCTTCAAAGAGTATCTGCCAACTGCTGGTCTGGAAGCAGCGAGACCAGCTCATAGCTGCAGGATCTGAAGAAGCACCAGCCCGTGGAGTCTCCTGCCTAGTGAAAGCTGTTCAGTTCAAGGCACACCAGAGCTCTGAAATTGGGATTTAACATAAGTCTGTCCAGCTGGGACCATATCTTGTACCTTCTTCCCCCTCTGGTAGTTCACTTTGTACTGATTTACCTGCACTTCTCTCTGCTAGGAGTCAGCTTTGGAAATAAGCCCTGATTGACTGAATGACAGAAGAGAGCTTGAGCTTTTTTCCAAATTTCCACGTGCTAGGATTATTTCTACTGCGGCACATCCCCTTTTCATATCTGCTTTTTCCTCTTTCCTTTCTGTTTAACCAGACTTGGTTCAAGAGTCAACCAACGTACAAAGCCATGGTCAGAAAGATATGTCCCTGTCTTTTTGCCCAGTATACTTAAATAATAACAGTAACACCAATCCTATGCTTTTGATTTCTGTAGCAATGTTACATAACATTTATACAGCATTTTCTTCAAACAGAGGTCTGTATGTACGCATAAAATGTTACTATAAACATGGCTTACTCTTAAAAGGGAGCACAGAAAAATCTTTGCTATCTCTCTGAGTACGAAGAAAAGTGAAGGATGACTCAAACTCCCTATTGTTAATTAACTACCTGTAACTGGATTACTTGCCTTTTAGGGGAACATTTCTTCTAACTGAATCTAGATAACTGACTTTTAGACAGCCAACATAGGATAAAATATATCACAGTAGTGTAACTCTGTATTTCTGTTGGCATCATCTTAGATTGAGTCCTCGGGAACATATGGAGCGCACTGAGTGAGAATAGATTCAGTCATGCTCTTCATGTCTGCTGGCTGGGAAGAATTGTAGCAGAAAAAGAAGAAATCACCAACTTGTACTGGCATGTTCTTCTGCCTGCTTAGATTTATAAATGTAAGTATCCATGGCCAGCAAAGACTTGGCAACAAGTGAATGCTGATTTCAGGCAGCTATTCCTGTATGAGATGTGGTGGTGACAACATATGCGTGTCATTTGGCTACAAATAGCTGCTACAAATCTATTCCAGAACAATGAAATAGCTGTTATCCCCAGAAGTTTTCTGGCTTGCTACTGCGCATAATAAAACAATTTAAGATGGTTTGGTGATTATTGTAACCAACTCAGACTTAAATGCCCTCAGCTGAGTTCCTGGTTTGCTGCAGACTTTCAGTCTGACCTAGGATAAATTGTTTAATCTCACTGTGCCAGGCAGAAATGTTGTGAGGATGCATTGGTAAGTCTGTAGGAGGCACACAGATATTGTGGCCATGGATGGTGTATAAAATAGCACAACAGTTACAACTTGGAACTGGCATATACTCCACAGGTGGAACCTCTCAATAAGAGGAGAACATATTTACCCACACGATGGGAAGAACTGCGACTTAAGGGTGAAAACTGTGGAAAGCTGTGCTTACAAAGTCATTACAGAAAATTAAGGAAACAATTCTCTTGTACAATTGCAAGTTCATACCGCAATGATTAACAAAAAATGTGCATCTGTGTTTTGGGTGTTGTGGCGGGTTGACCTTGGCCAGCTGCCAGCTGCCCACCCACCGGCGCTCTCACTCCCCTTCCTCAACAGGACAGAGAAGAAAGGTGAAAAATAACGTGGCTCAACATAAAGACAGGAAATCACTTAAAAATCCTGAGGAACAAGGGATTGTGGTCAGTCCCTGAGACCTTCTCTCCCCAGCTCCTTCCTCCTCACACCCTTGTGCTCCCCTGCGGTCTCTCCATCATGGCTGCAGGGGACTCTGCCCTGGTGCCCGCAGCACCTCCGCCTGCTCCCCCTGCTCTGGCCTGGGTGCTCACAGGACTGTTTCTCTCACTTTTTTCCTCACTCCGTGCTGGTTTTGCCATTCCTTAGCTGTGTTTTCCCTGAGGCCCCGTGGGCCTGGCTGTGGGGCTGGGCTGGGCCCTGCTCTGGAACCGGCTGGAACTGGCTGGAACCGGCTGTGTCTGGGTGGGGCAGCCCCGGCCTCTCCTCACAGCGTCGGCCCCCACAGCCCCCGCCAGCGCCCGGCACGGGCACCCAGCACCCAGTTCATTGAGCTGGCAGTGATATTTGCTCTCCATGCCTTGGCTAGTGAGGTATGAGCAATAAAACAGTACTTCTCCATTTTGCTCAGTACCCGTTTCTTGTGTATATGTTTCTTTGGGAGAGGTACATAGAGTCTTTTCCCTATAGAAGCTCTAGGGGACAAAGGAGCTCTGTTGATCAGGACTAAGAGTCCCTGAATGATTGATTTTAAAGTGCTTTGTGCTCAAGGGTTCTGCTGATCTTAATACTAAGTGTACTAAATGCTAATAGGTAGTAATGCGCTGTGTTAAGGAATAAGGTACTATCAACTTCAAATCTCAGGAGAAAATACGAGCAATTCCAGATGCTTTGGAAAACTAGTGCTGCGGCATAGGCCTGGGCAAAATTGAGTTGGTGAAAGGTCTAAGATTCAGATCCCGGAAGAAGTCACAACTTAGACTTTCAGTCTCAGTTCCACCAAGATTAATTTATTAAGAAAATAATAGGTGATTGATAAAAGAAGTTGTTTACAGGAGCGGTTTGTTGGTGATAAAATCAGGGCTAGGTCTCAAGCCTGCCGTCCCTCTGTAGCTCTCTGATCCCCATCCAAACAGTGACGCGCTCTGTGTAGTGAGGCTGCACTTGCAAATTTGTTATAATAAGGTTATGTAGAGTGACTCATCTCAAATACAGGTAAGCACCAAACAGTCAGACATTCCCACTTGAGAATGCGACTCCTTAGCAGCATTTTGGAGAGCACTGTGTTTTGGAGAACAAGTTCAGAATAGGGATAGAGAGAGTAGGAGTTCCGAGTGGCCTGTGCATATATTCAGGGTAATCGATTTATACCCATGGGACCATCAGGCATTTCAGGTTCAGTTAATCTCTTAACTTGCCATTAGACACTTTTCCAGTTGAACACACGTTAGGTCTGAAATGCAGAAGAAAGAAATGAGCAATAGGAAGAGGGAGCAGAGCCTTTCTTTTGAGTATGGAAATTATTCTTCAAATGTCTTTGTTGACAGCTGGCGTGGCACAAAATAAACATAGGTCTATTTGCAAATAAGCAAGAATTAGCATAAACAGCAGCTGCTGTATTACCAAAAAAACATGTAACAATAAAGATTTTTTTTCTGCCTTCAGAAACAAAGGTAGGTAAAAAGCCTGCATGAAATAATGAGTTAGTTAACCACCTGTTAAAGTTCTGAGCACTGGCAAAATCAAAGAGCTATTTGTTGGTGGCATAAGCATTTTTTCTGAATCAGGCTTTCTAATTAAAACTGAACCTATCCTTATGATAAAAAAATGCAATGTAGTATCAAAAATGTCCTCTTGCTCACCCCTTCTTTCTCCCAAAAATCAGGGGGTTTCCTAACTTGCCTTTTCAGTTGCTTCCTTGCTACATCCAGATAATAGTTTCAGATTTTTCTGAGGTTGCTTGGATGTGATCTCTTGCTCCCTCTTCTCTAGCTACATGGCATATGAAGTCAAGTCAGGCCATCAGGACATATACTGGTATTTATGGCCAGATCATATTCAGCGGAATATCATTATGGTCTTTTGTCTCTATTTCTTTCTCTGGTAAAAGCTAGTTAGTAGCATACTCAACAGCATTGTCATATTTTAATAAAAACTAATGATCCAACACAGTGAAATGCAGAAACAAGAGAAGAAGCAATTTTAAGTGCATAATTTTAGATTGATGATGCTTGAATTTATTGCTTAATCTGTTTCCCATGGAAGGTGGCTTACCTGTTCAATTAACTTTCCACTGTAAGTTGTGCATCCAGCTATCTGCAAGTTCTGTAGATTAGCTTATCTAGATTTTCTTTATACTTTAGCATTGTGGTCCACATCTAGTTTTTGTTTGTTTGGAACTGCAGCTGTTTCTCTCTAAATTTTTCTGCGAATAGGGTATTTTAAAAACCGAAAACACAGCAAATAATAGCCCTATTTAGAATTTACATAGAGCTTTGTATCTTCAAAAAGTCAGTTCAAAATAAGACTCAATGCACAGTGTCTTGGTGTCTTTCCACCATAAATTTTGGATCAGAATAGTTCAGAGTCAGATTCTGGTACTGTTGCTTACCAGATTATTCACTTTGTTTCATAAATCAATAAAATTAGTTGAGTAAAATATTACTTATACTCAGTAAAGGCATCAGAATCTTACTAAACAGTCATCCTATCCCTGGGGTGGTGAGGAGGGAGGTGTGTGTGTGTGTACACACTGCTAGGTCTGATGACATGCCTATGTCCATGTAAAAAGTCAGTGTCAATACCAGGATGAGAGTTTAGGAGTTTCTTACATAAGGTCCTGTGTTCTTTTCATTCAGGTATACTTTACTTCCTTGGTATTTGTAAGTTTAAAAATGTGTAGTGTTTTGTTTTATTTTGGTTTTATCAGTAGCTTTTACTGGTAAAATATTTTTGACAAACTATCAATATTTTGTATGGAAAGAGTTGTGGAATGCTTTTGAAACTACACACGTTTTTCATTTGATCACAGTTTCATAGTATTTCTTCTGTTTCCACTGTTGACTTCGGTTTTCAAGGTAATCATATTTCAAAAGTGTGGTATCATTTTGGTGGTTGAAATACTTTGGAAGCTTTCGAAATAAAAAGCAGACATAAATTTTCAAGAGTAGGTTTCTTTAACAAGCAGAGAGAATCAAATCTCATACCTTGCATACAGATTAGGCCGAATTTTCTTCAATACCAGTTATTAAAAATATATTTCTGTTTGTGGATTTTTTTGAAGAAGAGAAGAAAAACCTGCTGTTTACATTATAGATGGAGACATCAGCATCACAACCACAGAGTTCGTAGTCATTTTATTGCAATACCATTCACAAAGGTGAAGTGGTTTTTTCCTGGAGTATTGGTTTTGATTTGTTTTTTCTTTCTGAAAACACTTGATCCCCCATATCTGTTCTGCTGGTTATCTTTATATCTGCAAAAGTGTCTGGGCATATGAGTCTGTATATATGCAGGAAGAGACACAGAATCCATATTTTCTGGCTACATAATAAACTGAAACATGTGAAGTCTTTATACTGCCAAAGCAGACCACATTGTGATGAAATGCTATCTATTTTATTTTAGGTGAGAACATTATTATCTCTCTCTACTTGCACTGATTTGGACTGTGATTCTTTCACCTCCTTCAAACAGCACCTCAGCCACAGAGCAGTGCATAATCTCCATGGAGCTACTCTTGAAATAAGGTAATTTGCATAGGAGCAAGAGTGTCATCATCTGGTTTCCGTTACTTAACAGTGGCAACAGCAGTTGAACAAGATTTGATCTTAATTTATATGAGACAGGTATCAATCTGATACCACATTTAAGTTCAGACTGAAAATCGAAGAGATCTCGCTAGATCAGGCTTTTCTCACTGTACAGAACAGATAAAATATTCTAGGTAGGAAAATACATTAAGGTGTGGGATGGAGAGCAAGAGAACTAGATAAAACCTGAATTCACTGAGGATACTCAAGGCTTTCTTTTGTTTTTAGTAACTCCAGCATGTTACACTTGGATTTAATTCTTTAGTGAACTTCCTGAAATATCTGATGTGATTCAGCACGGCCAGTGCAGACAGCTGTTTCCTGCCTCTGTCATATCCATAATTCTTTCTTCCCACATAAGATTGGTGGGACGATAATCACTTTGGTGACATATTGGGGTCAGAAATTACACTAATGATTTGCCACATAAGCAGATACAGCACAGTATGAATACCAGTGTGATCTGTGTCTGGACATTGGTTTTCCCTCCAAACTGAATCTTCTACTTCACTTTCTTCTGCTTTCTGAGTTGCAGGTTTGGGTGGTGTTCTGCTAGGTCTTTTCTTTGGCCTCTCTTTTCTTTTTTGCCTACATTCTCTGCCACATTTGCAGTGCTTGTATAGCAATCAATGAAAAACTTGTGCTTTTGGATCTCAGGCAGCTGAGCTCCTCTGCCCCACCCATTTACCTGTCCTTCAGTCCTGCACTAAAAGAGGAAAATATTTTTTTTTCTCACATCAATTTACTTGCAATTTAAGCTCCTCTACAAATTTCAACTTACAGAAAAATTTCACAGACTATCATGTCTAAGAAATGTCAGGCAATTTACTTTTTTTGGTAAGGCAAATCCTGGCTCTCACTGCTCTCAGTTGCTGAAGTTGTAAGTTGACAATATTGCTGGGCTGGTGCAGCACCATCTCTCACTAGACATTATAAAGGTGTATTTTGAAAAGAAAATTATATCTGGCCAAAACCAAGGCGTTTTCTTACTGTTGGATTGGAAATGTGTTGGCAGTACAAATTTTTTGAACACATATATCAAGAGGTGGATGAATGACAGGCTCACAAAGGCAGACATACACACAAGATGGCTCTTATTTTCATGACTGTTGCAAGATGACATGCAATTTCTACAGAGAGAGTTACACCATCCTGCTTTGCTGGAAACCAGTTCTTCCATCTACTGTCTTCAAAGTTTCCTCTTCAATCTAAATAGTATAAGTCTGGAATGGGTTTTTTTTTTGGACTATACAGTACATGCCTCTGATATAAAAGAAGTAATTGCTGTGCCTGTCATTTGCGTCTGAGTATTTTTAAACTCCATTTTTAACAGTCTTATTTTATCCAGGAGCACTAGGTTTGTATTTTTGGATCTGTTGATGACTTTGGATGACTCTGTATATGACTTTGGATAGGTTTCTTAACAGCTTTGTGCCTCAGTTTACTTCTCAATAATAATGTTATTTATTGCCATTCTTGGACATTCACTGAACTGCCATTGGGAAGTGCCCATATAGGTCCCATTGCAGGTTTTAGGAGGTCTTATGTCCTTCCAGCTGAGGGGAGATTTATGCCTTATTCCCACCAAAATAGGGAAAGTCTCCCCTCTTACCACATCTCAGGGACCTTCAGTTTCTGTTACCACAGGAAGAATCCACAGCAAAACACAGAACTGAACCCCAGTGTCTTGAATCCTAGTGCATTAACCAGACCATAGCCTCTCCCTTCTCCATTTTGGTTTCTTTTTGCAGCTGTGTTCTGAAATTTTTTATTTTCATTGTTTATTTGGGTACATCTTCATGCTGTGATCTTCCCCATGCCATCACTTCCTTACCCATTAAGAACTCAACAAGGACAGGAACTGGCAAAGACATGGCAGTGCAGACACAGGTCAGTTACTTTGCTCATGTTTTGGCTTTTCCTGCTCTTTTGTGCTTTCCCTTCCACTCTGCCAATCATTCAGTCAATGTTTTTATTCTGCTGTCTAGTCTTCCCTCAGTGAATAACTTCACTATCTGCTGGGGTCCTAATAATTCACCGCTTTTTTATTTTAATGAAAAAGCCTTATTCCCTTGGTATCAGGCCTCCCAGAGCTGGGAGCATGCAAGCCCCTTCTCATCTGCTTGTTCTCTGAAACCCATATTCCACAGGGATTCTGCGATCTATTATTCTTCTCCCTCTGTCTCTGGTGCTGCAGCCAGTCTTGAAAGGATGCCACTTGAAAAGAGAGAGCAGCAGCAATATGGCTTATGAATTCCTGGCACATTGCTTTACCCTGAAGGATATATTAAACAATAACTGTTTTTTAAACAAAGACCTCCAGTAACCTCACCACAGGCACTGACTCTGCTGATATATTATTAATTTTAGGCACTAACTTCAAATTACCTGACTGAAATACCGCTCGTCTGCTCTTAATACTTGGTCATCAGAAAGATATTACCTCTTTCAGAAGTGCTACCTTTCTTTCTTATCTGACTGTTTAAAGAATATAAATTTAGGTTTCTCCAAGTGATGGTGGACCAATATTCAGCATATGAAGCAAACCCTCTCATTAAAGCCCCCAGTAACAATCATTATAAGAATAAATATGATCCAAAATTAAAAATTGTTAAATATGAAGGGTCACATTGCTGGTAAACCATAAATATGTTTCCCTTTTCATGCTAAACATGTACATAGGCTCTTTGTCTTAAACTTTCCTCAGACTGTTACACAGAACTGCTGTGACTGTTTAGACTTTTGTTTATATTTATTGTCCAAAGGCAGTAAACATTCATGGTTTGTCTCCTACGGATTGTGCCAGGCATTTACAGTAGGAGAGCTGTTTTTGGACAGTAACTGTAAGATGCTGCATATAATTATAAGGTGGGATTTTTAAAACATCTGGATTTGTCCAAACCATGCTCCCACAGTACGGGGAGGGGGAGGGAGTTGTAATTTTAATATTCCCAGTCCTGTGTTCAAGAGTCAAGACCCCTTCTAGCCACTGTCACCAGGAGTGGGTCTGGACTCCCAGTTCTGTCACCAGGGTTAGCTGGCCCCGTGCACTTTGTGGGCAGGGAAGCTGTGGCTGGGCTGTAGGGGAGATGGGCGGTTGCAACTTCAGCCGTGTTATAAGCAAGGCTGGGCTGGCTGAGATGGGAGATGAAGGGCTGGATGTCCCTAGGAGCTGCAGGGTCCCTTCCGTCATAGAGTGAGAAGTAAAAGGTGCTTAACAGAGTAAGCCTCATTTAAAGGTGTTTTTCATGGCTGTGGGTGGTGGCTGGCGCTTTTTTTTTTTTTTTTCACCCTGAGAGGCAGAAATTGCTCAGCAGCTTGTTCTTCAGAACTTATGGAGGAAGGACTGCTTGCAAATTGCCTTCAGAGACCAAACTGCTCAGCAATTTGAGGGGAAACTCAGGCAACAACTCAGGAAGTAAGACACTAGGTACTCTTTAAAAGCCCACATGACTGGGGTTGAAACCTTTCTTTTTTAACTACTGTGCTTGCTAGCTGGTGTAGGGAGGAGAGAATAGGAAGTGGTATGTGGGAATACCAGGGTGAAGTCCCATAGGAAAGGCCACAAGATGATTTTCCCTCTCAGATATATTTTGTAACACTTCGAGCTTACAAATAAGCTCCAGACTTGTGGTCTTTGTTTCATAAGGGGAGAAGGAGGGATGGGAGGACTTGCAATTAAGGACTAATTATGATACATGACATAATACAGCTTTGTAAATTGAAATAACCCCATAGCCTCAATAGTTTGATCCGCTGAGTTTATAATCAATGTTATAATAATCCCTTCCATAAACAGCCAAGCAAGGCTGTATTTTCCTGAGTTAGCCTTTGCACAGGACTTGGGAGGGAAGGCTGGTTTGTGCCTATTGTATCTGGGAGTAATTTTTGATGCTTTTTCCTGAGCCGTGATCACGCTAAACTACTGCCTTTACCAAAAGGTCTTCTGGATCTTAGTACTGATGTCACTTTAAGACCTAAAATGCTCATTATTCTTAAAATACAAAATGCAAATATGCTTCCAGCATGATGAATGGGACTCAAGAAAATAGGCTCTATTTCAGGGCAATTTTAGTTGGCGTGGATTTTGGGAGGACAGTCCAGGCCCCCCCTACTGAGTCTATGTATTCATCAGTGTTAATTACAAAAAATTCCTACAGCTGTGCTGCTGGAGCCACATCACAAGATATCCTATCTGTGATATTGTTGTGTCTTTATTTTGCCCATTAGGTGGAAGGTAAATTATTTCCTTCCTTTGATGCACTGATAAATATAACATTAAACATCAGACAGGTCTCTGAATTTACTCTCTATTAGGGACTAGCATCTATCAGAGACTTCCTTCATGTTGTAGAGCTGCATGCTAGCTCAAGGTTCCCTGTTCCTCTGCAGCCTTGAATTGAACTTATCCTGTTGTGAGAAGAGGAATGTCATCATTCCTCCAGGCTCATGGCGGAGTAGGCATGGTCTGATCTCTTGATGGGTTTCTGATTCAGTTGTCAAAAGGATGTGTATGCCTATCTGCACGCAGAATTAAGGAAGAGTTGTGCAGCTTGCATTCATAGTGCAGACTATAGAAAGAAACTTTCCCAGAGTTCACTTGTGTCCCAGGCCTGTCTTAGTCTTAGATGTTGCTGCTTCATTGCAGTCATTAAACTCCTATCTTTGCCTGCTGAATAGGCTCTTAAGTTTCACATTTACAGTGTGGTAATTATCTTAATCATGTTATA
Organism: Dromas ardeola; assembly: GCA_013398915.1. NCBI lineage: Eukaryota > Metazoa > Chordata > Aves > Charadriiformes > Dromadidae > Dromas > Dromas ardeola. The sequence continues at coordinate 141,832 of VYZM01005584.1, forward strand.
GTATAGAAGAAACTTCAGTGAGGAAAATAAAACCATACCGCTCTTGTTGGGCAAACTTTATTTCCTTTAATGTTCTGTGTTTGTGTCATATTGCCTGGACCTCTCCCACTAATAAGCTTTTAATGACTGTTCCCACTGATGTCATAGCAGCAGACTTTTTGCATGCTGCCTTTGTTTCCTGGAATAAAATCAATTAAGCTCCTTGTCTCTCTGACCCCATCTTGTATTAAGGCTCAGCACAACAATTAGGAGCACATTATGGTGTTCATTCTTTTATAATTTTGCTTCTACAGACGTTGCAGCAAGTCAGGTGTCAGTGCAAAGATTAACTTTGATGCAACACAATGTAGTATAAGTATTAAGTCTTCAATGATCTAATTACTATACTTATATGATTCACTTTTGCAAAAGCAATTTAATGAGCCTATGACACTTTTCAACAGCCCTCTTGAATTTTTTTTGTGGGTATTCTAATGGACAAAGTTATAAATTTGTGGCAGGAAATTTTGAAGATTTTCACAAACTTAAAAAATTGAGCTGTTGGAAAGATGCTTCTAGAATGCAATGTAGTATTTCAACAAGCAAAAAAAGTCTTGTTACTTGTTGCAATATTTTGTTTCCAAATTAACTTACAGAAAGTTGAGCATTTCAAATGGAAGTTTTTCCGATATAAGTTTTTGCAGAAAGGTAGGGGCTTTTTTCTGTCAAAATTGCTTCAGCTTATTTTTTAACAGCTTTAGAGAAAATGTTCTTCAGTTACTATAGCTAATGGCATGATCACTTCATTGCTGTAGAGAAAATCAGCACTCCCCTTTGCATTCTTTTTTAAAATTCCTTTTAACTTTAAGCAGGTTATGGGACCTAATTGATCAGCTCCTGCAATCTTTTGCTGCTAATTGGCTAGATGCCAGATGATAAAGGGAATAATATCAGTTCCCATCATTTCACGGGAGACACTTTGTACTAGATATTTGCTTTTCTCATCAAATGCAGCACATGTGGTTCTTCTGTAATAAGTCCTGTGAGCAACCAGTAGAAGAAAAAGGGTATAAGAGCATCTGAATTTAGTTTGTTCACTTGCAATACAGAAAAGTAGTCCTGTCCTACAACTATCAAGATTTAATTAAAAAATGAAAAGAACAGAAACAAATTGAATTGCAAACTTGGTCATGTTATCATCAATTCTACCTTGGCGGTTTCTAGAATATTGAATAAATTGCTGTACTTGCTGTGATAGCCTCTGTTGAAAACTTCGGTGACATTTCACTTTGAAAAAGGAATTCATTGTTCCCCCAAAATGTGATGTTCTGAAAGTCAAATTTCCCTTTCATGTCTGTAAGCAAAATTTTCGAAGAATTTTTTTTAATAATTGGACAGGGCTATTCATAGGACTTCATTTTCTTTAGAAAACTCTGGCTTTGTTTATGACTGGAATATGGCTTGTAAAAATGAACAACAAAATCTCTGGATTACAGATATGTCTTGCCTCACTTACAGTGAGAAAACTGATGGCTAGGTTTAAGTTTTTCAGTTTGCCATGGTAAAGGGCAGCACTTTTCTGAAACCTTAGAGGGACCATGCCCGGGACAGAACCATGAGTAAGAGTCAACTTTTCTCACCTTTGTCTCTACCATCACTGCACTCCTTACCTCCACCGGTCTGACTCAACTCATTGACCCTGCTGTACCTCCTAGGTCACTACCATGGGAAATGGATGGCAACAGGACATCAGTCGTTATTACTCCACCACTTCCCAGCCCCTGTTTTCAAACACAAGGAGACCAGTGACTCTAGCCCCAGTATAGGTAGCAATGGCCGAAGAATCACAGAATCACAGAATGGTAGGGGTTAGAAGGTTGGAAGGGACCTTCAGAGATCATCTAGTCCAATTCCCCTGCCAAAGCAGGTTCAGCTAGAGCAGGTTGGACAGGAATGTGCCGAGGCAGGTTTTGAGTATCTCCAGAGAAGAAGATTCCACAGCCTCTCTGGGCAGCCTGTTTCAGTGCTCTGTCACCCTCAAAGACAAGAAGTTTTTCCTCATGTTGAGATGGAATTTCATGTGTTCCAGTTTGTGCCCATTGCCCCTTGTCCTGTCGCTGGGCACCACTGAAGAGTCTGGTCCCATCCTCTAGACACCTGCCCTTCAAATATTTATAATCGGATATGGGGACATATCTGATAATTGTGGGTTAAGGACTGTAAAATACTGCATAAATGCAGGGCTGTGTTCCTCTTCCAGACTGAAACATGAAAACGTTGTCTTTCAAAGGAAAAAAGTCGACTCCACAAATGACATATGAGACTGACAGCTCTGCTTCTGTACACCAAGTGGTGTTTCTTTTCCAGTTTGTATTATGGAGTGTTTGCCATACAGCCTGGTCTTAAGATATTTGTAAAACAGAGAGTGACAACAGAACTACAAAGTGTCTGAATTTCTAGAATTTGTAGAAATGTTGTTTGGTTGTTCTCAATAGCAAGCAGAGATGGTCATGAAGTCTCTTATCTGAATCCTGAATGGCTCTCAGGAGACTGTGAAATGAGGGAACTATGGAAATCATTTGATCAAATCTTTCCTCAATCAGTATTTTGTTGGATTCATGGTCTTATGCCCAGGACCTATACAAAAGGAGCTAAAAAACTACATAGGTGACAGGAACACACTTTACTGCAATATCACAGATTGGAATTTTTGCCAAATATTATATCGACTGGTCTAGTCACTGGCTATCTGGGATGCAGTCTATAAAAGTACAGAGTTTTTATATTTGGGTAGGCAACATTTCTTCAAGTGGAAAAAGAAATGCTTTTGTTGAAAGTGATTTTGGGGAAGAGGGAATAGTTTTCTGACCAGCTTCCTCTTTCATATTCTTTCATAGCTCACTGAATCAGAGAAGATGCAGCCTAGTCCCAGGTTGGGTACTTAAGTAGACAGCTGCCTGACTTCTCGAACAGCTTGCACAGTCAAGTCCTCATTATTTCTAGACAGGTATCTGAAAAACCTTCTTGCTTAGGCTTTGACACAAACTCTAATTATGAGATGGAACAAAGAAAAAATGCAGTGTTTTAAAGAGGAATTGAGTTGTGATTATTCTATTGATGCCAAAACTTACTTTGATACAGTAACATCCCACATTACAGCAACTAAAATTCTTACAGGGCCTTACAGTCTCCTAAGCAACTGCATACTCTGCTAAGAGGAAGAGATTATCTGCTTTAGAGAGGTGCAGAAAGAGCCTCTGTCTCTGCTGGTGGCTACAGTAGCTGAAAAGAGAGTAAAGAAAATTAATGTGTATATTTTAATACTATTTAATATAGAGGATATAGTGATGGTAAATATCTGAAAATTGAAAACAAGAGAAGAGAAAGTAATTTTGTGGCTGCAAAAAAAGTGTAGGCTTGAGCATACAGCTGGAAAAGAATAGTTTGTGATTTGCAACATCAAGAATATCTCAACAGTTCATGGCATTCAAGAACTGATGGAGCAGTGTTCAGAAGATCCTGCTATGCCAGTACTGAAGAGCTGATGGAATGACCTGTAGTTCTTTTTGCATCCTCCCATGATATTCAAATCCTGCTTATTCATCCATAGGTGATGACACCATTGACATAAATGGGACTTTCTTGGAAAATTCCGCCTAGTATAAGCCTTTTCTTCTGTCCTATTTATGCTGTTTATTTCTGCCTCCCCACCCCGACTCACATCACAAGGTCATCAAAGAAATTAGATCTCTTGTTATCCTGTGGGAATTTACAGTTTTTATGCAAGGCTTCTCTATACAGTAAAAATCTTTTTGTTTTCCTTAATTAACCTTAAATGTTTTAAGTCTTGTTATTTTTGAAGTCCCTCAAAATGAAGTGACAACTGTAACTGTGCTATTCTGAATTCTGATCATTATATTTCTCTAAAAATAAAAGCTCAATGTGAGATTCATTTAAAATTGTGCACCTGGGGAACCTCTGATTACTGCCTACGGTATTCAAGACTATTAAAATATTCAGAGTGCATATGCCTCTTTCTAGCTCCTTGCACTGAGGGAGAATTTCAACTCCATGAGGACTGGGAAGCAATAAACGTGCTTACTCTGGTGCCCTGGCACAGACGTGGCTTACTGAGGAGGGTGGTGTGTCTTAAGTGGTGAGAAAGATCCAAAATAAAGAAGTTCATTTATGAGGCATTTCAGGTTGTGAACTCTTCCTTCTCCTGAGAAAGAAACAATTTGGTCACCAGAGCAACTTTAGCAGTATGGAGGGAGCTGGTTTTGTTAAGACAACACTTTTGCTGGTGCAGGAGCTTTTGCCTATGCTGTAATTTCTAGGCTTGGCCTCGCTACGAACCCCAATATCACAGTGTTAACAGAAATTTGATTTCCTGTAGGACTTTTTACCAGTCTCTTTGGAGCTCTGTGTTTACGAGGTTTTCTGCAAATCCACTGATGTGTTGTCCATTCCATGAAAATGCCAATGTATATTCCTGCCTCAAAGTATTCGCCTTCTGAGTTGTTCTTTTCTCTTATTCAGTAGCGATATGAAGCCAGAAGGATCAGTACCACTTTTATATATACTAGCTGCAAGTGGAAGCTAGGGCAATAAATAAATGCTTGTTCTCTTGTTTTCAGTAAGACTAAAACCACGTTGATATACTTAAAATAGCAACTACTGTATGATTGTGGCTGAAGAAAGACTAGAATACATGTTGGGAGGAGAGGCAAAGAATCATCCCACAGGAAAATAAAACAGTCCAGAGGAAAACTAGGCATTCAGAGGGAACTATATATTGTAACACTTTGTGCGTCTGTCAGACATTGAAATGAATTCAGGCTACCTCCAGATCCTGTAAGTTCAGACTATACTGGATTCTTATTTGGTGGAAGATTTTTTAACTTTATTTAATACACAGTATTTAGTATTTGGCCCTGTATAACTTGAGCTATCTCAATGTAGCTTAAAAACTGAAGGAAGTCGAAGGTGTTGCCATGTTCACATATTGTACCATAACAGTGATGGAAAACTAATTATTTATTAAATTCCCTTTTCCCTCACTTATTTAGGCAGTAGAGAGAGAGAAAATTACTAAAAAGCAATAAAGCTCAAGCAGAAAAATAAACTAAAGAGCTGAAACATAATTATCTCTTACTCAGATGATGAACAAGCAGCAAGTAAAGCTACAAAATAAATGATATGAGTAATTTGATAGTGTATTAGGACACTGAGGAAATTTAGATACAGGACCTGATGAAATGCCACTGACATTAATGAAGCTGAACTCAAACAGAATGTGTCACGTGTAACAGTCTTAATATTCTGTAGGATTTAGCCTGTAATTTTTAACCTGCCATAACTAAATATTAGCAACATGTATACTTTGTATTTCAAGACTAACAAATCTGACTTTTGAAAAGCCATTGGTTAGAATGGCTTTTCACGGACACATACATACGCACGTAAGAAAACAAAACCGTAGTTCTGTTCTAATTACTACTGATGTTGGCTTACCTTGCTGTTGCTGTTGGTAGGAAAATAATTGTGTTAGAGGCTTCCATCATTTCTCTGGAAATATTTTTTTCTTTCCACTGACTGCTCACCTTTTCAGACTAAATATTTATCGGTTTCAGTATTGTGGTGATTTATTTCTATTTGTTTTTAATTTTCCTGTGCAGTGTTTCAAATGGTACCACACGCTATGAATGGCTTGGTGTTAAATTATGTAGGGGTGCCACATTGCTCTTGAATGCATGTTTTTGATGAGGTTATTAAAACTCTGACAATACAAATTACCATAGCAACAAAAAAACATAAATTCACAACCTATTCCAACCTCTGGAGTATGAAAATATTTTAAAGCACTCAAACACTTTGCAGCATAGCACAGCTCATGTG
>VYZM01005584.1:147744-185479 GCA_013398915.1 Dromas ardeola
AATCTCTCAACCAGGCAAGAAGTCATGACTTTGTTCCTTCTTTTTTTAAAAATGTAAAGTATTTGTTCCAGCTCAGTTCCGTGCTGATGACTTCCTCCCTGACCTTCAGGTGATAATTTCAGTATGATACTTAAACAAATAAAAAGAGAAACAAATTTCTGTCCAGGATTGTCTCTGATGGTGGTAGTAGAGTGGGGCTGTAATTTTATTTACCATCTAAGGGCTAATACAATAACTTCTCATTTTTGTTTTAATGTTTTAAGAACTCTATTTTTGGAGTAGGCTCTGTTATGCAAGGTGCTGTAAAAATGGTATAAATTCTTATTTTATGAAAAGATAATAGTTAGCAGGTCTGCACACAGTGCTGGAATCCAGGAATTTTTGCTTTACAGCAATGGAAATGTTGAAGGTAGAACTAGGATCGGGAGAACTGCTTCCATTTTCCCCAACATATTTCATAGCGATTATTGTACTACTAATCAGCGTTTGGTGATTGTAGCTAATTTCATTGGCACCTATACTTTATGTGCTGGAATGTGAAGAATGAAGTTAAAAAGCCACCTTTTCTCTCCATGTTCAGATTGACTGTGATATATATTTAAAATTATTGTGCAATTCAGAATGTTTTGGTTGAGCAAGATAATGTGTGTATCTGTAGGAGGCAGACTGAGAACAGGACCCGAGTTCCTAGGTTTTTGATACCTTTCTGGTTATTGATGTAAGTAATTTCACTAAAGTCAATAGTATAGTCATAGAAGAAAGAAGAAGAAGTGATTTGGACTAAATTCTTATAAGAACAGGAAAGCAGTGGGCATTATTTTATGACTTTGTGTTTTATAGGTCATTTTTGTATTCCAAGGTTTATGGGGACATTAGATGCTGACCATATGGTCTATTAAGGTAACCCTACTGTTTCTATCTAATGTTTCTGTTGTGAAATCACACTGCATCTGGTAAATTTAATCTGGAAATATGTCCTTAGTTTCCCAAGACCTCTCTTTCTGTACTGATGTTTAATGCTACAGCCTGTATAATCTCCCTGGCAACGTGATTCTTTTTTTCAGTAAAACACTGTATACTTAACACTGCATGTATTTGAATACTCAGATATACCGTTCAGGTTTCCTACCTTTTATAAATAAACACTCTGTCCCTTTACCAGACAAGGACATTAAAGCTATCAGCTTGTAATGAGTTTTGCCTCAAGTTTGTTCACTGGCTAAAATGTACAATATGATTATAATTTATGGTTTGATACAGTAAAATATATACTGCAAACAGTAATCTATTATGATTCTTCTGGTTTAATCATAAAAAAGCAAATAAGAATCAGGATTCAACAGCAAAGTACATTATTTAGAACCTGCATAATCTGTTTTTGTCCCTGAGTCTAAATATAGGTCACATAATCAGATTTATTTTATGGAAAGAAAGTGTTAATTTTAAACAATTTATACCATTTAAAATTTTTAAATAGTTTTAAAATGTTTATTGCTTTATTAATAGACTGTACTTCAATTTTGGAACAAATAACATTCCTAATCTGCAGAAGCTATAACATGGAATATTCTGGTTTACAGCTCGTTTGCTTTATTCCTGTGTCTAAATATCAACAAATAACACAATAAGTCTCCACTTGTTGAAGACTGAAGGAAAAACCTCCTGAGACAAAGGATCTCTATGTAGTTAGAACCAGAGATGTATTTTACAATTATAATAGTTATAAAGCTTTCAAATTCCTATTTTTTCAACATAAGTAAATAATGTCATTCTCATCATAGGTAGGGTTCAACCACAAGACACTCTGTTTAATCATCAGTAAAGGATCAAATTTGCTCTATTTTTTGTTTCCTCTGCAAGTGAGAAAGCAATGTCATATTCCATTTCCTTTACTGGCATTAGCTTGCAGGAACCAGCAACCTCTTTTACAATACCATGGGAGAAAGAGTGAGTTTTAAGCCAAAATACCAGTTGTCTTATTAGCAACATTAAAAAGAGAATTCTGTTTGTGCCAAACTTGTCATAAACAGTTGTGACAATACATGAATTGCTCTGTTCACTCTTCTGTATCAAAGAACTGAAGGATTATCCTACCAAAGCAACCAAAATTCTGCACTGGTTTGTAACAAATGGAAGGTAGAAAATATAAAGCTACAACAAGGGCTTCTTTCTATTAAAAAGGGTCTATGAGAAACTTGAGAAACTACAGACCAGCAGGTCTGACTTTTGTCCTGGACAAAATTGTAGAAAACTGTAATAAACGGAATTGATAGATACCTAGATAAATATAATGGAGAAGAGACAACGTTGTTTTTGTAGAAGGAAGTCATATTTCACAAATCCATTAGAGTTCTTTGATGGAATCAATAAATACGAGGAAAAGGGTGATCTGGTTTGTGCTGCATTAGATGGATTTCCAAAAAACTTTCAAATAAGATTCATCATCAAAACTTTTGAAAGTAACTGAGCTGTCATGGGCTGAGATGAAGGCTCTGTCTGTGGACTAGCTTCTTTAAGAAGTAGGAAACAAAGGATAAATGTCCAGTTTTCATAACAGAGAGAGATTATCAGTGGGTCCTCACAACAATGTGTTGCAAATTGGACTAGAAGTGGTTGAACACCAAGTTGAAATTTTTTTCAGACCTAAATAACTCCCCAAGGAGGACAGTATACTGAAGTAAGGAGCATAATAGTGGAATAATTCAATTTGTTCACAGAGTAATTATCTGAAGTTGTGACTACTCAGGGGAATTATACTGGAAAGCCACAGAGAAATGGAGCTCTCAGCTGTTTCAGTCAAGGCCTGAAACTATGGATCACTGCAGCATGGTAAATCAGATTCTTTACCAGCTCTGTGGGTTGTTTCTTTTTTCTTTCTTTCTTTTTTTTTTAATTGCTATTCATTTTAGTGTCATTATCCCTACTTTGAGCAGGGTTGGAGCAGCTAACCTCCTTAGATTCCTTCTATCCTAAAATTATGCTGATTCTGCGGTTAAGGAAGCTGTACAGAGGGAAGCAAGGCTTGACAGGATTGCATCACTGGTGCCAAAGCAGGCCTTATGACACCAGTCTTTCATCAGTTCTTAAGAAATAAGTGTTTTTTCTGATTCGACCTTAAAGAGTGTATATATCATTTTTTCTTCAACTGAGTGGTCCTATTGAATGCCTGTCAACGTCTAGAACCACTAACTGGACTGCAGACTAGAAAATCTTCAAAGGGAAGAAATCACTGTTCAGCCTCTGAAGTTATTTCTGTATCGTGTGTGGATACTGGAAAGTGCTGCTGGTCCCTCCAATCTCATTTTCATGATGGTGCAAGGAATTAAATGATCATAAATTCTGAATCAAGTTCACAGAACCATCTCTGAATTTAACCCTTATCCACATAGTAAAGGTCGCTCTCTAAGGGAGTTTTCTCTTTGTTTTAATTTGGATAGGAATACGCAGAAAAGGTTTATCCAAGGGCCTGTGTTGTGGGAAAAGGTGGCAGCTGACTAAAGGAATCATCAGAGCGAGACCTGATGGTGGAAAAGGAGGTTAAAAGGAATATGATGGGACTAGATCTGCAAGCAGAATCGTTTTAGAGAATTATTTGACATCACAAAGCACTTTATTTTCCTTCCCCCACAGTAAACTTGAATGATCTTAATGACGGAAAATGAGATCCAGCAGGTGTAAACTACAGCAGTTAAATATTCATGAGTGAATGTAGAAGCAGGAACTGATTTAAGTATGGGGGTCAGTATGGGGTAAGAGTCTTCAGGGCACTAAAGCAAAATAGCTGTCAGACTGCAGTGAAGACAGTGATGAAAAGACAGCTTGAAAGAAAATGGTAATGGTCAAAGTCAGCTTATAGGTAAAATTATGAGGAAGAGACAGATTGAAAAATGCTCTTGAAATGTGACTGAAACACTTCAAGAGATATGAAATTTTGCACCAGAGACTTCAACAGAAGCCCTGGAGCAGAATTCAGAGGAAATATGAAGACATGGAGGGGCTGACTTCTGACCTGCTGTACGTTTCCTGAGATACTTGGTCACTGTTGATAAACTTGCAACCTTTCCTGCAAGGGTCCCAAACCAGACAAATTAATAAAAATTCTGAGGGGGTGGTTCTTCTTCCTGATTTTCTTCTAAGGAATGTCACTAGGAAAGCAATGCAGTGCTAAACCAGTGAGACAGAACATTCAAAGTAAGGAAAATAAGCTGGAGAATTCAAACGGAGAACAGGCTTTGTGGCATGATTTGAAGAAACACTCAACTTCCTGGTAGCAGAACAAGACTGATTCCACTGAAGTCTCATCTAATATCTTTGTGCGTTAGGATAACTTGATGATGCCTTCTAACAAGTTGCCTTTCCAAATATTGTCTGCAAAAGTCAGGATGTCAGATGTTGCGAAAGCCTTAAAACCTTTAAAATAGCAAAAGTTCATGTAGTGTGAACTAGCAATCCTTTGTAAAACTACTGCTCAATAGAGTAAATCCAGAAGGGATTATTGCTCCAAACATATGGCAGTATGCATTTCTGTGCCATTATGTATCTGAAGAGCATGGGTTGAAAAAATTAATTAAAAAAATAGCTATCAAGTTGACTAAGTATCTAAGCAGGGTGTGTGTCAAGGAAATAAACACAATTACTTTCAGTTGTAAGATGCATCACCATCCAGTAATATCTAGATTTAAATAAATCATGGCATAGATGCCCTTTACAGCACAGCTTTTTATTTTTTATTAATTGTGAATCCAGCCCTTCATATCCTGTAGCAGCTATCAAATGTGTTCATCTAGTTCCCTTATTGGTATCCAGCACTGTACCCAGTCTCATCCTCCCCAAAATTATCGCATAAGAAATATGGGATATTCCAGCCCCTTCATGTTTAACTTGAAAAGGAATCATTAGTGCATCTCTGGATATAAGTCTGTGATTCAAATCTTTTCTTCCTTTTTGGGTGTATCTGACAAAGCAGAACAGCTAAAGTTTTGAAATGCTGAAGTTAGACCTTCCAAGCCAGGCAAGCCATTAGGAAGGGACCTTCTCGCTGCTCTTGGAACTGATCAGGGTGGAGTTCCTGATGACCTTCAGAAGGTTTTAGGGATCAGGGCTTTTTCATTTTATCTGCAAGTGCACAGACTTCTAATCTTCCCCTTTCAGAAACTTTCAGCTAACATCCTTCAATATACTACAGTGCTGAGGAACTTGGCTGCACAGACAGAAATCTCAGTCTAGACTTTTTTTAAGCATGTCTGCAAGGGTCCATAAAAAAAAAAAAAAGGTGTAATTTAAAAAAAATCCCTTCCAGACTTCTCAAACTAAGCCCCCCAAATCAACAGCTATTTCAGAAATGTAGGCCTTTGGATAACAAGTTTGGGCTTTGATTATTTGCTTGAAAGAAAGGTTGTTTTGGGGTTTTTTAATATGTTTTTATGTCACAAGATATTCAGAAACAAGAAGTTCTCCAACTTCCTTCTTCAGCTGAACAATTTATGAGCAGAGAAAATGGTATCAGAGCTATTCACTGATCTCCTGCTTTACGTTCTATCAGGTTTTGTATTCTCGGGAAGATAAATCTGGATTTTTGATACTAGTTATAAAGAGGTGCTTGAAGGTATATTCATCTTCCATGTAAAGTAACTTCCTTAAACTTTGAAATCACTTGGGCTGTTTTGTTCTCTTTTTGGCTATTTGTCTGATTGGGTTTTTTTAAATAGTTGTGTGTAGTTGTTATTTTTTTATTAGAGCTACAGTATCTTAATCTAGATGAAAGTATTACCTAATGTTCCTAGTTGTTTTCCTTCAGGAGGATTTTAGAGTCTTGCAGAGAACTGTCTTTCTGTTCAAAGCACCCCTTCCAAAGCAGTGGCAAACATTGCGTCGTACCACTGCTGCTTTACAGAGACATAGTCTGCATGTAGGGAAGAAGCAGCAAAGACAAAGAACAGCTATATGTGTTTTTTCTCATTCTTTTTCACAAATTGAAATAATTGAGCTTGGAATTTCTAGCAGCTAATTTGAAACCATTTGTTTGCGTGATGACTAGCTTGCTGAGGTACTTCTGGGAATACAGGTCTGCTGGTAAGATTCATAATTTGGATATATTTTCAAACAGCCTCATGTTCCCTGGAATTAGGGAAAGTAGTCCTGTCTTAATGTGGAGTGACTTGCAGAACCTATGAGACCCCCATTAGTGTTACTCTCTAATTTTTTTTCCACACAGGGAAATCACTTTCAATTATTCAGTGCATGCCGTTCTCTGACTTTGTTTTTACCATTTAAGGTTCAAATGTGATGATGATGATGGTGGAACAGAAGCATGTGAACAGAAGTGACGTGCTTAATTACCTATCTTGTCTGGGGATGAACACCAGAGCTGGGCTGAAATGAAAATCCACATTGCATGTGGTTTTAAAATATAACACGGGGCACAAGTAGAGTTTGGACAGTAGCTTGAATGGTACAGTGTACGGTAGCAAGATAAATGCTTACAAAAGATCTAGGTCATTACCTAAGACACTGCTATCTCTGAAAGTAAGGCTAGAAGTTGCTACTATTCCAGCCCTGGGAAGACTGGATGATGGAAAAACCAATTAATGAAAAAAGTAGCTTTTAATATGCACCAGTATTCAGAAAACTAGTGAGTGAGCTACAGAAATAGCTAATAACTGTTCAACTTATTCCAATAAAAGTTGTCTTAAACAGACATGGTCGGTAAAAAGCAGGCAGAGAGTACAGCAAGAAAAACCTGAGACCTCTAATAGAAAGTATTTGTTAAAGATCCTTAGAAGGTATAATACTGCAAGATACGCCACAGAGGAATTGTTAGAAGAGTGATTTTTTACTCAAATTTCTCAAACTGCCCTGGGGCATTAATATATGCCTCGCCCCAAAGTAGCATTGTACGGAGTTGGATTCTAGTTTCAGTTCAATGGGTATTCTAGAACGTTAGCTTCTCAAAAGTCTTTGAATACCAGCTTAATAAAGGGGGTGGGGGGGTGGGGGTCTTCATTCCTGCAGTTGCAATTTGAAACTATTTTGCCATTTTTGCATTTGTAAATACTGATACTAAACACATTCCAGGCCTGTATGTCCATTGGAGCCTTCATAAGAAACCAGAGTTCTATTCTTCTATTTGCAAGGATTGGAATGACTTGGAGGTCTTTGAAAGTGTCGTTTTGGTTCGGTTTAAAGTAGTCTTTTTCATCTGGTAACCTTATGTAGTGTGGATCCACAGATGAAAGGAAAGGAATTCATTTACTAAATGTTAATACACTAAAGAGATGAGAAAAATTGACCCTACCCTTGAAAGATCATTACAGAAAGTTGAATCACACTTTATATGACATCTGGACGTGCTAGAAATGAAGCTGTCATCAAGTGACTTAAATGAAGAAAGTACTAGAAGACTTTCTGGATCTCCTAAGATTTCAAATGCTACTTGAGAATATTGGCTTTCTGTTATTGACTCTGTTCTAGACTGGGCAGTGTTCATATATCCCAGCCAAATCCCCTGGTGCCCAAAGCCCTAAATGCATAAAGAAATTCCCTCTGTTTCTGAATTAATTTTGCAGTAAACATAAGTGTTTGACATCCAGCTCATGCACATGATTTAATGAGCTCTGTGTAACCTACCAATAAGCAAATGTAGTTAGATCAGTTCTTTTGCTTCCCCACTCAAATGTTATGGAACGCTGGGGAAAGAAATGGAGCATTTATGAAAAAATTTTCAATCTGTTTACACTTTTGGATGAATGTTAGTTAGATGCAGAAGCCTGGAAACACTGGGTATTATCTTGCATTTATAAAGTATATAGTGTTCCAAAGGATTCCCAAGCATGTTATAAAACTAAATGGGATTTTCAAGAGGAAGTTTTAGATAAGAATAAAATCTGCTGGGGAGGGAAAAAATCAGATGAAGAAAATCTATTGCCCCATTCTTCAAAATATTTGCAGAGGGTAGTTGGGTTGTTTTTCCCTGCACTGATGAAGACAGTTGCCACTCTCATTTTGCAGTTTCCATCAGAATACTTTAAAACACTTCTAGGAGATGAGTGTCACAGAATCACAGAATCACAGAATCATAGGGTTGGAAGGGACCTCTGGAGATCATCTAGTCCAACCCCCCTGCCAGAGCAGGGTCACCTTAGAGCAGGTTGCACAGGAACGCGTCCAGGCGGGTTTTGAATGTCTCCAGAGATGGAGAACCCACCAGCTCTCTGAGCAGCCTGTTCCAGGGCTCTGCCACCCTCAAAGTAAAGAAGTTCCTCCTCGTGTTTAGGTGGTACTTCCTATACTCAAGTTTGTGCCCATTACCTCTTGTCCTGCCCTTTTTTTGTAGAAAAGGAAACTGAGGCAGAAGGAGATAGAGTGGCTGGAAATAACTGTAGTGGCAGTGATTCATCTACTATGGATCTGGCCTTTAGGTAACGGAGGCAAGATTTAAATTGATATAAATCTCTGTATTTGTCCGGGAATTAATGGAGATAGGGCACTTTAAAGCACCTGAGCATCTGACCACAAGTTGTGATACTTGTCTGTGTGTGGAACCGATCGTATTTGTTTTGCCTTTAGAGCAAAAGGTAGTAGTTAACTGGGCAGAGAGCAGCTATGGCTGGTTTTTGCTACTGTCCCTTCAGAAGGAATTCCCACATTGAATCAGGCACTGCAAGACAGAGTAGTTAGGGTTTCTTTTTTCCTGAATTCATACATTTTATAAAGTTCAAACCAGTCACGATGTGGACTTAGAACCAATATCCCTGTCCTTTTGTGCTGTCCTCTCTGTGAAATGTCCATCATGCCTTGGCCAAAGCTATGTGATGTGCAGAGAAATTTTCAAATACATACCTATGTATGTATATTTGTATTTCTTTTTAAGCTGTTTCTCTTTTGGAAGATATTAAAACCTGTGTGAAAGAATGGAAGGTAAATATGCTAGTTGAACTAAAATGTTTTGTATTCCCTGTTACCTTATTAATCGTGGTTGGCTGGACGTTTTCTACAGAATCAGCAGATTTCATTTACAGTAGAGGCTTCTTAAATACATAATCATGCAGTGCACAGAAATAATAAGACTTACAACTAGGACTAAAAATTACTCCTGGTCAAGGAATAGAACCAGAAAAGACATAACTTCTTCCTGTTGCCAGTCTGTTAAATGCTATCTATTAAATAATGCCAGTAGAGGATACATCCTAAACGAATTTTGTTGTAGGAGCTGTATTTGAATGTTGCAGGTAGTTGCCACATTTTGGGCGCTGTGCAGGGAGAAGGTGGCAAACAGTGGCCACCATCCTGGTGGGTCATAGGGGAAGAGATAATTATTGAGAAGACCTGTAGATTTTTATTTCATTAGATGGCATAAAAATATGAGCCAAGCTGTATATATCTGTACACAACACTTGTAATGTGTGATTCCCATTTTCTTTGTGAAAATTGGAAAGGAGGAAAGATGAAATGATTTGCCCAAGTTTACCCAGAATATCTGAGTTTAACCAAGGAGTTTCACCTAGATCTATTCATTCCTGATCCACACCATATCCAATTTCCTACCTTATTGGACTTCAAACTTTAATTTGATAGGACCACAGGTACTATATGTAATTATTATTTACGGTAATCAAAAGATAATACAGAGTATTACATACTGTAGTACTTCCTCTAAGTAGGTCTTACTCCCTTTGCACAGCTGAGGCTGAAAGCTGTGTGTTAGTAAGATGCCTCCTCTCCCCGCTGTTTCTCACTGATCAAACACACTGCTCCAGAGTGAGAAACTCACTGTTTTGTCTGGTTTGGAGTGGAGCAGCTGAACTCATCGTGTTGTGTATCAGTGGAAAAAGGTGCTGCAATAGTATTATGGTAAAAAAGTGGTGTCCTTCTCTAGGAGTGGAAGCTTTTAGAAATTTAGACTATTGTACAGGAAACAAAAGAGATTGTTTCCATAACTACTTGCATTTCATTGCTCCTGGGAAATATTGGAAATCAGGGGGTTTGTCCTCCTCATAGCCCTAGAATCCTGTTTATATACTATACTTATAAGACTAAGCATAAAAAAAATGAGATGCTTTTGTTTAACAAATCTCACGTTTTCTGAGAATACATCAAGAGAGCATGACTGCAAGCAAAACAAGAACACAAATGGTTGGGCAGTTTTTCTTGAAAATTAAATTATTTTTCAGCAGTATTTCTTTTTCATGAGAAAGATTTTCACCTGAACTGTGGCCAGTGGGATCTCAGAGGCACCTGCATCAACAGTGAAAGGAAAATAAATTCTTCTTGTGACAAAACATAAAATGTGTGGCAAAGTCCAAGACATTACAACAATCTAAATATGAAATGTATTATGCAGTGTTTAAATAGATCAGTATCACGAGGGACTTAGTACTTTGGGGAAAGACTTGACCCCCTTTTTTCCTGAAGAAGAGTCTTCTCTTACTGGCATGGTGCTCCCCTTGAGAATACTTACACCTTTTGAATGACTGAATATGCTTAGAGATAAAATAATAACCGATTACACGCGGTACATTTTTATTAACACTGTGGTAAGGCAGGTCACCTTCAAAAATAGATTCCTTTTAGAAACCAAGGAGAATGTCAGTCAGCTATGACTGTAGGCAAATAATTATCTAAAATACTTATTGTCTATTTTGGTTTTATAAAATAATATATTAGAATAAGACTTCTTTTAGTGACGCTTAAGGGAGGCTGGAGGTTTTCAGATAAAAGGAAAATGTTGTCATACAGTTTTCAACCAGGATTTGTGAATTATTCGTAGTTCTATATAATCCTTGATCTCCTTTGTAAAATACTAGGGCTAATACTGTTAGCCCTATTTTACAGATAATGAGGAAGTGGCATGGGAACATAATAACTTGCCCAGGAATTTCAGTCAAATGAATTGATAACATACAATATCAGAACAGAAGTGGACTCAGCCCCCATAAATTCAAGCAGGCAGGTTTCCAAAGCCCTGTTTAATTCTGATGAGAAACCATATCTGTTTGTACAATTACTGCAAAATGGATTTATGGGTAGACCGTATCCCATCTCCATTTCTGTGTTCCTGTACTTGTGGTGAACAGAAATTAATGGATTTGAGGTGGTTTTTTGCTGCTTTTGTTGTTGTTTGGTTGTATGTTGTAATAATGTTTGTATCTCAAAGAAAAACAGCTGCAGCCAAGTGGATAATACACAAATATTTGGGGAAATTCTAGGACAGCATTACAGAAATGTAAGCTTTTACCATTCCCTACAATATTGTTATCCTGTTGCACAGCTTCTTGGCATGACTGTTTCAGAAATGGCTGTGGAACCAATTAATAATAAATTATTGATATTGGCAGCTGCTGTGCAATTTTTCCCAGCTGTTACTCACACTTCGACATGTCACATTTCCTGAATTCTGTTCTAATTTACATAAATGACAGAATTCATCATAAGGACAAACAAGGTATTTTTCCATACCCCTTTGGTTTCAGTACAGAAAAGTGCACTCCCAGGCTCCCCTATTTAAATGACAAGCTAATGCTCTCCGGCCTGCTCTAGCCTTTTAGTATGTTTCCTCCTATCCCAGGAGAGCTCTGGCCACCGTATACCCCAGTGGGAGATTACTGACATAAAGAAGTTGAAACAACAGAAGAGACCTGTGTGTTAAATCTTATTTTGAGAGTGTAAAAACATTTAAATAGCCTTTGCTTGAGTTGTGGAAATGGCACCTGACACAGTAACTGGGATCCTTCTTGCCTTTGATTTAAAGTCTACTCACACTCTTTTTGTGGCCTCCAGCTCAAGTCACCCACTCTCATGAGTTTCCAAAGAAACTATACAGGGCTCTTGCTTTCACTCACTGCTGTCAGTAGAAGGCAGTAATAGGCTCAGGATTGACAGTCCATGTGATCATGCAGTTAATTAAATTATCAGCTTAGCTGTGTTATGAAGGAAGAGCTGCAAAAGCTCCGGTCACCAGTTTGGAAGGAAATTTCTGGGTGCAGGTCTGAAATTCACAATAGAATTGAAAAATGAGCTTCAACAGTATTTTAACTAGTCTTGAGCTGTAAGTCAGTCCTAGTCACAAATGAAAATTTAGAGCTATTTCTCATGACAGAAAACCTCCCCAGGCTCAGAGGTAAGTTAACTTACAATTAAGAAGCCGAAGACAAGACCAAGGGAAATGTAAAAGCACCAACAAGAAAATGCAAACCTTCTTAATTGCGGGGTTTGGCTTTTCCTTCATTTACTAAGCATTGTTATTCCATCTGCAAGGTGTGAGCAAAACTTAAGTTTAAAATCCCATGGTAACCCTCTATGAAGATACTTGCAAAGTCAGGTTTTGGGGTTTTTTTTGTTGTTGTTTGGTTGGTTGTTTTGTGTTTTTTTTTTCCAAAAAGTATTTGAAATTTTGCAGCCAGACCTGAGGTTTAGTTTTCCTGAGAGGTAATCAAGTCTCATAGTTCAAGCAGGGATTGCTAGAAAAGAGCAATTCTCAATTGTTCTTGCTCTGCCTGAAAAAGCCCCTTATCTTTTTACTAAGGTTTCGTGTGTAGTCACAGTGTTGATTCCTCATTGAAAATGCTGTCAATATTGTGTTAGTGTTTTAGGCTTCTCTTTAAAAGCCCAGCCTTAACAAAACACCCTAGTGGATAGCTTGCTGCAGATTTAATAACGATTTTTCATTGCTGGATGATTTCTTCTAGTCATCTTTCTTTTGAAGTGTTAAAGTCAGTGATAATGTTTCTTGTGAAGTTTCAAAAACATGGGATACTGCAAGAGCATCCCCTCAACCTTACTGTCTTCTGGTTTTTAGACTACTGTTCAATGCTTTCTTCAGCTGTCACTGTGCAATTACACTCTATGTATGTCAGCTGTGTTTCTAGCAGCCTCCTAACTAATAGGAATTCAAGACCTGGGATATGGAAAGCATGTTGAGAAAGAAAAAGAGTAAGTGTTTCATAGTGAGTTTTGAAGTTATGGTGATAAAAACCTTCCAGGACACCTCTGGACAAAGGTATGCAGGGGTTGCTAATGAGAGGTACACTAGGACTGGTTTGCTTTGCAAACACAAAGGCAGTTGGTTGGTGTGTTTCCAGATCCTGCTCTGTGTTACTTTCTCCCATTCCTAGCATTTGCAGATTGCATTTGTCCTCTTAAATAGTTCTTTACATTAGCATTAAGTTCTCCCCAGGAAGGGGATGAAGAGAAGGGGTAGCCACATACACCTCCAAGCAGAATCTCCCATTGCTGTAGATAAACGACCAGCAAGGATTGGGAGTGAATGACGAGCAATGAGAAAAGTTCCCCTTCTGCAGAGGCAAGCCTTCTGTCTGCTGCTTCTTGGGGAAAGGGCAAAGAAGCAGGGATCCTACAATCTTCTGTTTCCAGATGAAGAGCTTTCATGGTATCACCATGTCAGCTTGAAGGTGACCTACAGGGGTGGCCCATACATAGAGACTTCAGGATACATTAACCTAAGCAGCATCATAGCCTCAGACTCTTGGCACAGTGCTAGTAGACAGCTGATGACTCATTCAATAGCACAGATACTGATTTTATTTAAAAAAAAAATGTATTTTTTTAATCTTGTGTCTTGTTTCCAGCGGGAATAGGGTTAACTTTCATAAGGAGCTGGGGCTGGACACGGCCGGATGGGCTGACCCAAAGTAGCCAAATGGGTATTCAATACCATGTGAGCCATGCCCAGTAGGCAGCTGGGGACCTGACCAGGGGACAGAGCATAAATCGCCATTTGGGAGCGGTCTGGGCTTTAGGTTCCAGTCAGTGAGCAGTGGTGCATTAATAGTGTTTTGAATATTCCTCTATCAGTATATTGTTGTTTTTCTCTTTCCTTTGCTTTTCTGTTAAGCTACCTTTATCTCAACGCATGAGTTTTGCCTTTTTCTTCTGATTCTCCCCCTCTCCCACTGCTGGGAGGGGGAGTGAGCGAAAAGACTGCATGGTTCTTTGTTGCCGGCTGGGGCTAAACCATGACATCCTGTCACTTTTAAAACTATCCGAATCTGACAGAATAATGAAGATCAGATGAAGGGGCTGCTGGAGCCAGTCAGATTTCCAGGATGCAAAAGATCTTCTTTTGACTTAGTGCCTATTTGATACTCTCTGCTGGTAATTGCAAGGCATTCAAATTACAATTTTGCTAATCTTCTAGTTCCAAGAGTTTTTCCCACTGCTTGAATGTGGCCTTTCTCCTTCAGAACAGAACTATTTGTCTCCACTTGTATGCACAGACATTCAAGCCTCCATCTCCAAGATCTGAGTACCAGCTTTGCTCTCCATTGAGTTTTTTTGGTGTTCTTATTCACTGGGAAGTGGCTGGATCATTTCTTCAAGGATTAGGTCTAACAGATGAAAGTATGCTTCCTTCTGCAGGAATCATGCTCAGGACTTGCTCTCCATCAGATAAAAAACTTTCAGTAACCCACCTTCTTACTTAAAATGCACCTCCTTGCCAATTGCCTGTTGTTTCTGTTACCATGTCAAGGGATTCCTTTTGCCCCACTGTATTCCCCTTTTGATTTAAGCTAGACTTCTCTCTGCTGAAAGTGTCTTATTAAATCTAGGATGCTACATTCTGCTCTCAACAGAGGCCTATCCTGCTGAGCCTTGTATGTTCATGCCTATAAATCTGAACTTTCTGGCTAGGATCACTAAGCTTGTTGCCACCAGGACTTGGCTCTCTTCTCATCTGACCTTTATAGCTCTGACTGTTCCTTTGAGATTGTGCCTCTTTTCCCATGCTCAAAATAAAGTACTTTTAATCTCTATGTGGTATTATTTAAACCTTTAATCCAAACTGATTTCTTTCTTAACCTTGTGGTCGGGTCTTCCCCCTTAAACTAGCTTTGTTTGGAAGGGATCAGTTTCTGTCCTCCTGATCAAAACTGATCCTGACTCTTTCTCTAGTCCTGCTCATCCAAGTCACTGTAATCCCATAAGAAGCAGCCCACAGACAATTATGCAGCCAGATGTTGTTTTCTGAGATGCTAATAAAATAACACTCCATCAAAGCTATAGTCAAGTTCTGCTTATGTACTAGTGCTGTTAAATTGGTAAAGCAGGTGCAAGATTCAGAAGAAAGGGACCGTGAAATCTGCTCTCAATATCCCTTCTTTTTCCAAAGCTCTTTGTTTATGCTGACTCATGCAGAAGGTATGTGCTTAATAACCTTTTGTCAAGTATCATTTCAATTTGCGTGTTAAAGGCAACTTGGCTATTTCTGTTTGCAGGGTGTCTGTGTAGCCATGGGCAAAGCGAAGTGTGGGTCAAACGCTTCCGTATGTTTCTCTGTAACACTGGTTGACTCTTCCAGCTGTACGGTGAATGCCATGAATTAAGGTGGTTAAGAGGTATGACAGTCTGGGATATAGTTAATCACCAATGGAAGAAACAAAACAAAACCTATTCTATCAGAGAAAGGTACTAAGACCAGCAGTTTCTATAGAAGATGTTTATGAGAGCATACTACTCCTTGGCCTGCTGCAGGCCATTTAAAGAAAGTTCTGCCACTGCTTACCAGTGTAAGGACTTTCTTCTGCAAATGCACCCACGCACCATGTGCCCCATCTGTGCATGGACCCATGGAGGCCAAGGGTCTCCAGCAGGACTAAGGGTTTGTTCACAGGAATGCAGTAAAGAGGCTTTACCTCTGATCTGCTTCTAAATCTGGTAGGATTGTTATCTTTTAGAAAGGTGGGGATTTTCATGTCTTGTCTGTCTAGAAGCTTTCTCTTCTGGTCATTTTTTTCTGTCTTTTTTTTTTCTTCTCCTTTTTATGATACTTCAAATTAAATATGTATTTTTAAGTTGTTTGGATGTTGCAATTTTCTAATCTGAGGGATCTGGGAGGGTGGACTTGGACTTAGTGGATCTTTTCCAGTAAAGGCTTTCTGACAAGCCGTAGATACTGCATTTATATCTTTTAACGTTTCTATTGCATTGCTGTTTATACCTCCCCACCTCAGTAAAAATGCAGAGCTCCAGAATGTGCGATGCTGTACTTAAAGCTAATAGGACTTGGTTTATGGTCCAAGGAGATTGCTTTCGACATAAAAAGCAAAGAAATGTGGTTACAATGGACCTCTAGTCCAACCTTCTGCTCAAAGCAGGATACCTTCATATATGAGGGAAGTGGCAGAGCTGAGAGCAGAACCAACGGGCTCATCCTGTTCAGTTCTAGAACCTCTTAATTGCCTAAGCTGGGAGACTAATCTCCCCTCTTAGTTAATGAGGTGCTACCCTACACAGGCTAATTCAAAGTGCTTGCGTTAGTCGTCTTCTACTATTAGCTGGTCTCTGAAGAACTTTGAATCTTTGAAGTCTAGGGAGGCTTAAATTTAGTTGTATAATGTTAAACAATATGAATATCTTCTCTTCCCTCCTCAAGTTTTCTGAAGCTTAGGGTAGCATGGGGGAAAACTCAGTAGCTTTCTCCTCTAGCACCTTCACGCAAAATACAAATGCCCAACACCCATCTTAAACTGCCAGACTGTTATAAAACTAAAATAAAGCTTAACATTAGCAAGTGGGCTCCTTCTCACACAAAAAAATCTCAATTTTGCTCGAGATTAAAGTTATTATTTTAAGATAACATACAGCATTATCGCCTGTTGAACTACAACTTTTATAAACCATAAGTCTGCCGACAGTTGGCAGCAGTGGTGGATTTTGATTAAGTAGGCAAGCACACTGGAAAAACGAAAAATTCTGTTGAACCTCTGTATTTATCTCTTCTCCAGACAGAAGGGTGGGCGAACAGCTGCCTCCACAGATGAGTGTAATGCAGCTCCTTGGCCAACATGCTTTTCAAACAGATTAACACAGCCCGGGGTGTATTTTTTTTTTTTTAGGGGAAAATAAAAAAAGGGTGAAGATAAGAGAGGAAATATTAACAACCTAATCACAACCAACCACCTACAAACTTCTGTTTTTATTTTTTCAGAAGGGAAATGTCCAGTCTCCATGCGTGTTTAACTGTGTAAGCAGGTTTGTAAAAATCTAAAAAGATGTTGTGAAAACTCAGCTTTGTTACCCACCAAATACCCCACCAGTATTTGATACAAAATTGGCCAGGAATTTTCTGCCAAAGTGGTTCTTGCTTGAGTGTCATTTCTTTGTAAGGGAAAACAGAGAAATTACAGAAAGTTTAAGACATTCCATTAAAATCGTTGGGGATCTATGAATTTATCACATGAACACAAGTAAGAATCTATGAGAAAATATGCTGGGCTTCTACTTGCCCAGTAGATGGCTTAGAGTATCAAAACCCATGTCTCCAGGACACTTCACCTTATCCTTTAATCTCATCCTTCATCCCTTTAATGGTCAAAAACATGGAATCCTCAGGGACTTGACCTCCAATTCCCATCCAATTGGAGGGGAAATTGGTAACTGTTCCATTATTTTATAAAATTGGTTTTTTGTCTCCTGAGGTTCAAACTGAGAAGGGAAAATAATAAAATTTATACATGGTAAGGTTACCAAAGGAAGATTTTGAGGAATAAATAAATAAATTAAAGCGCCATGGGTAGTGTGAAAACCATGTTCTCATCTGACAATTAAAAGATCTACTTGACAATGTTCAGATTTGGGAGGTTTTTCATTCTTAAAGTAGATCCTGAACCTGTAGTATGGAGAGATGGTCTTAAGTCTTACGAGTGGCATTACGAGAGCAACATGGAGTCTGAATTTCATTGCTAAAATTACCTAAATAGTGCACATTACTAGATGGAGATGATTCCAAAGGCATAGATGTTCTCAAAATTGTGACCTGGTGAGCAGAGAATGAGCTGTGTGGGAAGCCTGCAGAGATTTTAATCAGTGAAGCAAAATTTCTGGAGAGGATTCAGTCTACTCTATGTTACACTTTTGGGACCTTGACGTTTCCAAAGCCTATCTTAACAGTAATTGGCATAGCCAAATATAGTAGCAATATTTAAGGATGATCTTACCAACCCTGAAAAATAACTGTTGTGATTTAAGTTTTAATACAGCTTTTTAATGCAGTCTCCTTGCTAACTAAATGTTCCATCTGGCTTGGCTGGTGTTTATCCAAGCTTTCTGATTTCTTGACCTGTCTCTGCAGATGTTCCAAGCAAGAACCACAAGATTAATGTGTACTTAATTCATATTATTTTTATTAAGCAAAAGCAGTGAAGTGGAGCAATGCTAGTTTGATAGCCCTGAAAGAGGAGGTCGGCATTTGTAAAAACTGGTAGTGCAAATTTCAAGTCTATTCTTACTATCATTCCAGTCCTGAAACAGCCAGTTACTAATTGCTCAACAGAGTTGTAGAGATGATGCTATCAATTTGGTTCAAAGCCAGGGACTCAGAAATGGAAACTATTCTATGGAACTGATATAGAAAATATCTCCCTGCCAGATGTCCATAAGCATGTTTAAAATAGTAGAGACTATTATCTAGGTATCCAGTCTTTCACATACAAGACATATGTGATTTAAGGATTTCACAAAGTAGCATAATTTGCCCATTTACGTGTGGAAAACTAAAACACCAGACAGCAGCAACTAGCCCAAGGTAACTCTGCAGACCAGCAGCAGAGCTGATAATTGAACTTCTGAACTGCAGTCAGTGCTCTACCCTTTAAGTTACATAAATTGTTACTGATAAATGTCTCTAATAGTCTCCCATGTCCTTTAATTCTCATACTACAGCAGATTGTCTGCTTGCCATAACACGAAAAATGTGACTGCCAAATCCTCACAATGTGAAGATGTACATAGTGATGAAAGAACAAGGAAGCAGACATCTGTTGATCCACATACCAGTCAACTCAGTTCATGGACACAGCATAACTGGTCTGTGTTTAGGGTATGGAGAGTGGACCGTGCGCAATATGCACTGCAAAAGAAGGCATGAGGATTGTTCTAATTATTGGTGAGGCTGAGAAATTGAAATCAACAGAGACAGCAGAGAACAGCCATGAGAAGAAGAAAAATAGACCCCAGCTTGTGTTGCTCTCTGACCTGAACTATACAGTCATGAGCTAATCAGGTGAGAAATCTGCACAATCTTGAGAATAAAACTCAGCTGTCATCTCATAATAAAAGTGACTAGTGCCTCTGGGAATGAAGAACAAGCTATAGCTAACCAAATTGCAAGGGCTGTTTATCATCACAGTGTTGTACGTGCTTTTCATTTACATGTTACCTCCCCCCCCCCTTTTCAAATTGCACCCATAAGTCGTGGGGGAAAAATCTCAATATTCAGCTCCATTAGACAAAATTATTTTTTGAAATTCAGGGCAAGGAGCATATGGAAATTCCTACAGCAAAGAACAGACACTGCACCCAGAATAAAAATCAGCAATGTGCAATACTGAAATGAGTGCCATTATGGGTTATTTTGAATCAGACCATGATATGATTGAAATTCAATTACCTCTTCTGCTTTGAAGGGCCAAGTAGCTTGGAGAACACAAAGTTAGACCGTAAGGATTAAGAGAACAAAGAAGCTATGTTGATTGTTATTCTCAGTGATTCTCTTCTGGCTTGATGCTTATAACCTATTCTGAGAGCCCTGAAGTTATTTATGGTAAATGTTGTTTATGTCATGGTTGTGCAGCTAGTCCATTCTTCTGGATTTCCTGGTCAATGACACGGTAGGGCAATTGATCTCTTAAGTAGCCAGTGCATTTTTGGTAAAATCAGCCTTGTTTGTAACTTGCCCCAAATCTCTGACTTGCAGTGAAAATTTATCCAGTAAACCACTTTAGATATAATTTGCATATTTTCCTTCTTTTTTTAGCCTGCATTTCTACTTGTCTATGTTCAAAGGTTTTTTTCTTCTTTTGTTATAGTATGTAACCTTGTCGTTAAAATCTGATGCGAAATTCTAGGGTAAGTGAATGGTCAAAAGGTGTGGACCCAAATAGCACTACTATTGCAACAAAAGGGTTAAGATACTGAGTGCTGAAAATTTCATGGCTCTGGCCTTTTATAGTGCTGTGTGACAGTAAGATAAATGCTCAAGTCTGTTGGTCTCCAGGAATCACTTGTAGTAGCAGTTTATAACACAAATTATTTTGTTAAAATTTTGCTATGACTTTTTTTTTTTTTCCAAACCAAAGCATAGTCATTCTCAAGAATGTTTTGAAAAGGGCTAAGTGCACCCTTTATGCTAATAAGAACTGGGATTTTTAGTTTGTGTAGTTGAGTTTGCACAGTTTGTTTTACAGGAGCTTTTGGGTGGGAGTATTCCTTTCCTAAAATAAATTGTATTTGTTAGTGTAAAAACGTCGTGATGTTCACCATGGTGCAATGTGTCTAGATTCAAATCTGAAGAAAGTCTTTCCTGGTGATTTGTGTATATGTATATGTATTTTCTTCATGTGCTACGTGTTATGGATGTGGGACTCTGCAGACTGTATGTAGGTACAGAGTTGATTGACTAGGACAAAAACACACACAAAAAATTGATACCATATTTTCAATTCAGTGAAAGTGCATCTCTTTTTTTTTCACTTTTGCTCCTCTTTGAACAGCTGCTGTATGTTAACAGGCGTAGATCCATTTTTATCAAGTATTAGCTGAATTCATTTTTCTAAAGAAAACAAGAGAGACAGCTTATAGTGAATGAAACCTGCATGGTTTTGTAAAAGTCGGATAAGCCTTTTAAGTTGTCAACCGGTCTGAAACAAAAGAGTTTGCTTTCTAGAGCAAGACTGAAACCTTTAGAATATGTCCTTTGAAGGGGGCAAAGCATGATCATTCTGCTCCAGAAGCAGATGAAATTGCAAAGCAGGATTATTGTTTTTCCTCATTGCCATCAGGGTAAAGTGAGTGACTTTCTTGCTGTTGAAAGGATTTACTCTAGGTCAGTGTTACTCAGCCTTGAGTCTGTGGTTCATTGGTGGTCTTGAGAGTGACCTCTGAGGGAGGTGGTTTACAAAACAATTATCAAAAAAATCACAGAATCGTAGAATAGTTTGGGTTAGAAGGGACCTTTAAAGGCCATCTAGTCCAGCTCCCCTGCAATGAGCAGGGACATCTTCAACTAGGTCAGGTTGCTCAGACCCCCGTCCAACCTGACCTTGAATGTTTTCAGGGCTGGGGCATCTAACACCTCTCTAGGCAATCTCTTCCAGGGGTTCACTGGAACACCCTCATTGTAAAATATTTCTTCCTTATATCTAGTCTAAATCTCCCCTCTTTTAGTTTGAAGCCATTACTCCTTGTCCTATCGCAACAGGCCCTGCTAAAAAGTTTGTCCCCTGTAGGGCCCCTTTACATACTGAAAGGGGGAGCTTTGATAGAGGGAGCACTTTATAATATGCAGAACCTGTTTCTGTGCATTTTTTGACCCTTTGTCAGCAGAAACAGAGGACATCACTTTAATATCAAACTTTCCATAGCTGATTGGCAGTTCTCTGAATGCCTCTAAGCCATCCTTCGCTCAGACTTCAGAGTAGCAGTAATATTTTCCCATAATTCATTACATCACATAGCTCTTCAGATTTGCTTGGTGATGTGGATCCTGCTGGAATGATGATGGTGATGATCTGCATCTCTCAGCTGAATTGTTATTTCCCATCCTTTCAGGCAAATCTTTACACATTTCCACCAGGATGGAGAAGTCAGAGTATCAATTTCAGTGTGGAAGCAGAGGAGAATTTAAGCTTAAAGGGAAAGCTTAGTCTGAGATTTGTGTTGCTAAGGAGATAATGCAGGAGATTTGTAGCCAGATTCATTCTTTGCTTGCTCCTTTGTAAATATTTCCTAATTCGCCTTTATAATATGAATTCTGTTCCTTTCTTACACACCCTTTCAAAGTGTAAATGTGATTATCAATATTTTTTAAAAATAATAACTTGTAATGATCACAGCACTGTAACAGAAATAAACTGGATTTGAATTCCATTTTAGGACTCATTCAATATAAAAATAGGCTTTAGGCATATATGCAATCTTTGCACATGCCCCCACACTAACAGAGATATAAGGCGACATTTTGTTAATCGCTCTAAAAGCAACTATAGCAAAATAAAACCCTTTAGGGTAGAGAGATGTATATAATTAGAGTTGTAGATCTCAGATTAAGTCATTTATCTTTGAATCCTTATGAGATGCATTGTCCTGTGCCCCTGCATACAGTCGGTACTCTAGCAATTACACAAAGGCAATTGCTATAAATGCCTTTGCCATCTCTCGAAATTAGAATTCAAATTTTGTCCTTTCAAACACTCAGCAAAGAATGTCTCTGAAATTAACATTCAATAGGTAACATGGAATTATTGCCACATCCATTTCCTTCAGCTCAAACTAAAAGCCATCCCTAGCATGGTCGGTTCAGTCACTATTTCCTTGTGAAAATCTATAGGCTGCAAGCTGACTTAGTCCTCTCACTGTATTACCAGTGCTTTTTATTTTAAAAGGCAGTCATATATCCTGGAGCCCAAACTCACTGGAAGATTGCTATGTTAAAATACACTGCGCTGTGGCTGAAAATTAACAAAATAATAAATAGTTATTCACTACAAACTCAATAATAATGCCTTACAGATGGAGTGGGATAGAGTAACATGTTTCATTTGGGCTATTAAATTTAGTAGAGGATAGATAAGATCTAAATAAGACCTTAGTTCAATTTACACGAGAGTCTGGCTCCTTCTGTCACATGCAAGTACCTGGACACAGAGCCAGTAAAAATCCTAAGAAAGCAAGACGCTGACCTGTTTTTTCTTTGATCCCGGTAGTGTGTGAATATGTCAAAATACTTAACCTGATCTTTGACTTCACATTACCATCAGTGCTCAGTTCATTAGTGCTGGCATTGATGAGTTGCTTTCTGGGTCTCAAACTGCCATGAAAAGCTTTCCCATACCTGCCTTCTTTGAGCCCTGTATGTAATAGAGCTTCAGACATGGACAAAGATGGTATCTTCTGACTTACGACCTCTTTTACACATACTTGTACTTCAGAGAAAAGCAGCAGATAAAGATCATCTGTAAATAGAGGCCAATCCTCTTTTAAACACAGGCACCAGTGAAAGAAGTACATGAAGGAAAAACAGTGAAGCTGTCTTACCTGTTCATTTTCTAATTGGAGCAAGGCTGGAACTGTGAGCCTTTTTCTGTTTCCTTCACTCTGAGGTTTTTCTGTGGGGTTTTTTGTTTGTTTACTTTCTTTGTTTTGGGTTCTCTGATGAAATTGAAGCTTGATGAAATTTGAGTTACATCACTCTTCTTGTCCCTGGTCCTTTTCTTTATGACCTAATTATTCAGTAGGCCTCTTTCATACACGCAAGTATTTTGCCATAGCAATCAGTGTCCATGTCACTATTTTCAGTAACTGAAAAATCCAACTTTCACAGTCTTTACCTGTGATTTACATTTCCATTTATTTCTAAGAAATAAAGCTCACAAGTGATCACAAGGAAAGAATTCTAAAGAGAATAATACTGATCATTTTCCAGTCTCAGTGTACCTCTTCTGCTGAGCAGATCCCAGTGTCAGGTCCACTTTCTGGAGGAGAACCCTCAGAATGTATTTTAAAAGTTCCTGGTGTCTTTTACTGCTTTTTGTTCTTAGGCTCAGTGAACGCATGAGAACTAAACAGGTACTGTCCTCTTCCAAAAAATCTCAGTGTACCAAAGTGGACTAATTATCTTTAGAAAAACACTTGCTCCCTTTGTAGAAATTCCACGCTATTTTTGTCAGGCTGAGAAGTAATCAAGCAAAGGACTTCAGCATAGCAGAATACAATTGCTTGTGTTTCAAGTATTAGAGGCAATTTAAGGCATGGTAGGAATGCGCTTCCTTTTTTTGATTTTCAACTGTTTTCCAATTACAAATTACTCCTGTCCTGGCACGAACATCTGCATTCAATTGGCAAAAGACACATTTCTGATAGAACAATAAATTATCTGATGGTATTAAAGCCTTATTTTTTATTCTCAAACTTGTACAGACAAGAGTAAGAGATCATGCAGAAGAGAAAAATTATGTCATCTCTGATATTGCAATAACGACTTTTTGTCAGCTCTTGATTCTTCTTCATTTCAACAGTGCCTCATATGTTCAAAAAGCACCTGTTCACTGACAGCAGGACTGTGAAGACCTCTCCATCCAGTTTCTCCTCCATACAAAGACTAATCCAGGCACAAATTCATGTATTGAGTTATCTTATGTTTTTCCTGTCAAGGCCTAATTGTATGAAGTGCTAGGCATCTTCAGTTCTCCATGTAATAACTAGGAGTTGGGAGAGCTCTCGACTTAACTGATTTCAACCTTTCTTCTGGTCAGTCTGCTTAATTAAGGCTATTAGTATCTCAGCTGAAGCTTCTGTGAAACTGTGTCATATTCCTGTGAGAAGAGATGAGATCACAGAATTGGCATGTTCCTCCTGCTAGCTGTGTATGCACATCAGCTGGGATATTTATGTTCACAGAATAATAGAAAGCTAGTGCTTATTTTACCCTACCCTTTCATTCTCTTTTCAGAATTGTTATTCCCCTGGAACCTAAAGATTTATTCAGAAGAAGGGAGAAAAATGGAAGTAAAAAATTCTGCTTACTTAAAAAAAAAGAATAATCTTTTTAAAAATATGAAATATCTAGTGAGTCCTAACAGCACAACACTGCAGGGTACACATTAATGACCCGTTAATGCACTTCTCAGGTGGTAAATGGCCCGTTAATGCTCCCTTGTCATGCCGGCTTGTATAATTTATTCAAATTCACAGGCAGGGCATGGGGGAGGAGGGAAGCAACATCATAGAAATGGTTTTGCAGACATTAACATCACAGGTCTTGCCCTTTCTTGGGGGTCATTCTTTACAGATGCCTTTCAGTGACATCCTTTCCCAAAGGAAACCGCATCCTGTAGCCAAACAGAATGTCTCTCATTGGGCAAGCTTGGACTGTTAACACCCTTAAGCAAAGAGGCTGCTTTCTCCCATGTTCTTATGGAGCCCATTTTCACATCTGTAGTATCCCGTCAATGAATAATTTGTTTCCTGCGCTTTGTCCACTATAATTCCATTTGATAAACCCAAAACTTCAGAATGGCTGCATTTCCTTCACTAAACATGTCAGTATCCTAGCCACAGAAAATAAGACTGGACAGGCATCAAGAAGGTTTGCTACTTAACTTCCTATTAGTGGAGCTTCAGTAGGAGGCTAAGCCTCCCTGACTCTAGGGAGACCCAAATAACATGAGTGCTGCAGAGCACTCTTACAGTGACAGCAAAGCATGGAACCACATTCTGCTCCCAATGTGTCTGTGTCTTACTCCCACCACCTTCCAAAAGTTGGGCTTGAGCATGGTGCTGCACTGCTTCTGAGGTGGCTCTGAGCATTGCACTCTTCTGCAGCAATAACAGTAAACCATGCAGAGAAAATCACAATTACTGGCATCTCATCCTTTCCCAAGACTGGAATTGCTACAGTTGTTGGCCAGGCCATAGTGATGGTGAGGTGATCTCCCAAGCCTGACAGGAACTTGGGGTGGTCTGGATGTGTCTGTGCAGTATTTCCAGGCTTCACAGCTTCACTCTGAGCAAATGTCTGTGGCATAGATAATCCACAGACTCCTGCAGTTCATCTCTCTGCCCCTAGGCATGAGAAATTATACCTATATAATTTGTGTCAGATGTTTGCCTAATGCATTGTTTTAAATCTCCAAAGACAGAGATGCCCCATCTCCCCACACAATCTGTTTCAGGGCTTAGTTATCCTTAGTTTTGCAGAATGTTCCCTATGTCTCCCCTGTTGCAGATTCAGCCCATTACTATTACTTCTCCCTAAAATAAGCATGCAAAACCTGCTTATTCCTTTTTGCCTTTGCAGCAGCCTTTTATGTACTTTGAAGGCTGTTATCCCTTCTTGTAGCCATCTCTTCTCTAGACTGCACAGCCCCAAATCTTTCAACCTTACCTCTTAAGTCTAGTCTTTGATCTTTCTCACTGCTGGAATAAGTCAACTTTTTTCCTGAAATGTAGTTTCTAAAGCTCAATACAGTTACAGGTGAGTAGAGAATGACATGGTGTGTCACATTGCTTGCAGAAAAACTACTATTTGTGTTTCCCATATGGTTTATCAAGCTTTTGCTTCATATTCTGCTTTTGACTCTCTATAATCTCTGGCTTTTTCTTTCTGCAGAAAAGGGAGCAGCCTGTGTCTTCCACTCTGCACTTGTAAAAATGGTTGATCTTGAATGTAGAAATTTGCATTTGTTCTTTTTGGATTACATCCTTTCTCACATTTACTTATTTATTTAGGTCTTCAGCTAAATAGGTGGTAATAACAAGAGGTGCTAATAAAGTTATCACATTAATTTCCACAGTGACCATCTGAACACAGCTGAAGAAAATTTTTGCCCTCCTCAGGCTTTGACTGTGAAATTTTTTATTTTAAAATTTTTCATAAATAGGTAACATTAGCTTTGCACCTCTTTTACATATCAACTTGAAAACCGTAGCAGTGTCTTTCTCAAATTCTACGATTAAAATGTAAAAAATGTGAAATCTTTTGACAGTGGTATCGATCTTTTCTGCATTATGAAATTAGGGAAAAAAATCTAGTATTTCAGGTAACAAATATTAAGTTTGGCTCATATTTTAGATATGACAAAACCACTTGTTTTGCCTGAGAGGATCTAGATTAACAGTGATGTGAATCCTGGTGATGATGCAGGCTGCAGCAAATCTCCCATTTAGTGGATCCAGGTTTTAAAACAACTTTATGATGATTCCGCAAGTTATCACCCTGTCAGTATGTGTGTGGATTCTGTGGTTACAGTAGGGTAAAGCCACATCATCCACATGGGAAACAACAAGAGTCTGCAGAAAACAGCATTCATTTATGTCAGCTTAAAAGGTGGGCACATGACTGAATATTTAAGGACCTTTTAAGCAATTTTGCTGACCAATAGTTTATCAGAGAAGCTTTCGATCTAAGTTTATATCTTCCAATGGGTATATTAAGAATTGTAAATATGATATTATCATTTAGTTAGGTATTTAGCAATTAATGTGTAAAGTATGATCCATAACTTTTCCTGAGTTTGAGGTTTATTTGAATAGTGAAATCATGCACGTAGTGGTGAAAAATGGCACACAACTCATTTCATTCTTCTTCCACTTATGGATTGACTCCCAGGATATATATTCTAGTGCTTTATCATCTAGGCTATTTTTTTTAATGCCCCAAATGCTGTCAAATTTTACACAGCACCTGTACATTGTTGGAAGTCCTGAGTGGCTTAGAAGTCAAAAGGCAACATTTTCAAAAGCACTTAAATATTTTCTTTTTTTGCCTCTTGAAAGGAGGTGAAGTATCTTCAATTAAAACTTCATTAGAAGTTTTAATTTTAACCTTGATCTTGTGAGCCATTTAGGTCACACTGGCTCTTCCAGAGATTTGAGTCCACTGGAGTCATTAGATGCTTCAAAAGGAAACGTTAGAGCTTCATTAAATGTGTAGTTATCTTTATTTCTTTTTTTCACTTTCCCAATTTAATTATGTTCTTCTACTAAGTGGCTAAATTTGACCCACATGAAGGTGGCTAGTACTTTAGTAGCACTGGCTACTTGCTGTCAGCCTCAAGCCACTCTTTTGACAGGGGCCCATGCAATCATGTGGATCAAAGTCAGAATGGGATGAAGCTGAACATCCATCCATACAGGTGGTGGGAAAGGGCGAGCAGAAGCAAGAGGTAATGGTGGCAGCTGGTAGTGCTGCTGAAATGTTGAGTTTGAAAATACACTTCTAGATTTTCATGCTGCTCAAGAAGCATCCTCTTCTCTTCCCTCAGATACTGAAGACTCATTTTTCAGCATAGCTTTACACTCCAGCTCAGAGGTCTTGTTAATTGCTCCAGGAGAAGAATGTGTGTGTTATAGTCCTTAGTGTAACAGTGACTTCTGCGTTCAGCTATGCTATCATCAGTATTATTATTTTTGTTACATCTTCTGCTCTCTGTCATGGATAAAAAATGGCATGATCATTTTTGAAAAAGATTGTGACAGTGTCATGGTACGTGATCAATCACTAAAGAAAGTGGTTCTGTGGTGATATATGTGTTCCTAATATTAACATTTTCTGATATTAAGCACTTTATTTAATAATGCTGAGCAGTGGTGTTTGAGAGAGCAGAATGTATTTGACCATACCTGTCCCCTCCAAAGTTCATAACTACCGAACAGCTAAATCCCTTCTAACGGATCTTAAAGTACAATCTATAGCTCACTGCTGTGCTGTGAAACTATGGTAAATGGCCCGTGACTGGTTTACAGAAGCATATTAAATACATTTGGGCATAAGTTTTTTAGGAATGCCTAGTGACGAACAAATATGGACGGATGACAGACACTTAGCACTCCCAAAAAAATGAGGTCTTCTGCCAGCAACACATTTTTCACTTCTGAGTTTAGATCAGCTTAGATAAAGATTTTCCAGATGAGTCCTGCCCTGTGTATCTCTTAGTGTAACACACACTTGGGATGTTAAATCCTAATCTTTATCAGGTAGTCAAATACATGTTAGCACTATCCAAGAACTTGGATAGACTGTTCTATCCAAGAACTAAGCCATATATATATACATGTATATGTGTGTGTGTGTGTGTATATATATATATGTGAGGGAGCTTTGGAGTGTAATTATTTGAGCTGCAGAGCCGTCTGAGCTTTTGAGACATCATATCCATGCAGTGTGATCAGCATCTTTTTGTTCTCTTCCTGTGCTCAACTGTGCATGGTGGTGGCAGAGGGACAGCCAAAAGGGTGCTGTGAAACCTGTTGGCATTGTTATCTATGTGGAACTGCCAGAACGGGCACACAGAGGCTTCGTGGAAAGCAGCGCCCACAGGCTCCTAATGAGGACAAAAGGAGGAGGGAGCGCCTGTGCTAGCACAGAGGCAGTGCCAGGCATCTCCTGTTGGTGGGCAGCCTGAAACGAAAACAGTATTGTCTGTGTGGGATTTAAAGCTGTGTCAAAGCCCTCCTTCCCTGCAGTGTACTGTTCCATCTGCTGTTTAAGCAGAAAGTATTAGTGTAGGTGTCAAAGGAAGTTATGCACCTAGGAAAAGCTGTTATCCTGAGCTAGTTAGAAAAAGCTCATATGACAACATGGGAGGCACACCTGCGTATTATACAACAGAGTTTTGCTCAGGAAAGGGGCAGCAGAAAGTGTGATGGAAGAGAAGAAATGCAAAGAGCCAGCGCTGGGTACATCCCGGGTTGTGCAAAAAACAGGATTTCCCCTGACCATCTTGGAGCTGCATCAGCTCGTGCCAGAGCAGGATACAGGTAGAGAACCCATCCATAACCTGGTCTAGGCCTGCTCCAAATGAAGCCATTTCAATAGAAACTGAGAGGCAAACTTCCTATCCTGACAGCACTGCTAACCACTGACAAGGTGCCTTTTTTTAGGGGTTGAGGAGGGCATATAGCCAAAGGCATCCTACATTCCTTATGCTAAGTGCGAAGGTTGCCAAAATTAGTGCACATACACAGAGTGCACAATAAGCCATTTCCCGCTTGATATGCCAAGAAGGCTGAGGAATCTGTGAATTATGCTGTGAGAAGGCAGCATATACCCAGCATCTTGTCCATCAAAGCAGAAAACACCTCCAAACTGCCGTAAGAAAGAACTAGCATTGCAAGAACCAATGTTTAAAACCAGCAGCAGAACCTTACAAATAAAATTCTGAGTTGTGTAGACAGCTCCTAACTTCCTGCCAAAAGTGAAAAAGCAGCGTACGCGAGAGTGTAATCAAGCTCTTCAAATCTACTATGCAAGTGCCTCTGCAGTGGCTTTTTCTCCAAGAAAGCTGAAGTTCTGAGTGCTGTCTTGAGGGAGACATTTCACACTACTTCTGTAGGTACCGCAGGAAAATTGCTTCAGCCATAGCAGCATCACATGGCTCTTGATTCCATTTTGCAGAGGTAATAACCATTAGCTGAATAATTTAGGCTGAAGCATTTTGCCCCATAAAATGTTTTTCCGTTGACAAACAGTTATTTCTATCATCCACAATAACCATTTTAAAACCCAGCAAAATGAAGCTGAGATTTCCACTTAACACTTTCATCCAACTTTTTCTGTTTAGAAGGCCTGATTTATTCATACTGTGCGCAGTGTTTTAGTGTGGTGATATTTGGAGCCAGGATTTGAGAAATAATATGATCCATTGGCAAGAAAAAGGAGAGGGGAGAGGTGTGGTATTTATTTTTGAAGCAACTGGCCCACTGTTTTAGCAATGAGAGGAAGAAAGGGACTTGATTTCTTACAAGAGATCTCTTAGATTTTTATATATTCATTCTGTGAATCTGGTTGGAAAGCTCATGCATGTCGAAGAGGATTAGCGCCTGCTTCTCTTCTCACATAGATGCAGGTGGTCAGAAAGTTTCTTTGAGATAATAGAGTTATACTTGTAGGAAAACTGATGAAAGATCCACGTTCATTGCTTCTGAAGAGGGCTACATTTGCAGAATGAGAGGCAAAACAGGTTCAGTGGTATTGCTCTGGTCAAGTAAAATCCCCTGCCCAAACAGCAAGTGAGAGATGTAGGCAATTATTTAAAGTATTACGGAAAAATTATCAGGTTCTACACTAACGTATGATGTAGGTAAATGGAGTTCTAATAGAAAACAATACAAGACCTTCTGTAGTAAAAAGTCCTGTTTCATTCCATGTTTGATCCTACCTCATTGTGTTCGCTTACTTAAACATACTTTCTTGAATTGCAGACCAGAGCATGTGGACTCTCCACCCTTTGTGTGACATTACAGCCTGCTAACACAGCGGGGCTTGTCTTTGGTCACCCAGATAGGATGAGCCATAATGATTAACAACATGTATTATTTCTTGGCCTTGCTTGTCTTTAAACTGATGACTCTATATATCTATCCCACAGCTTTTGGCATTGGATCCACATCAGGTTGTGACCTGAGGCCTCCTGGGTGTAAATAAGAGCAGCACATATTGCTGGGGCTCAATAGTAAATTTTACACTTCGTTGCTCAGTTTTTAGCTTAAGTGATACATTGATGGAGATATAAACAAAAAATTACAAAAGAAAATTAAAATAGATGTTTGCAATGTTCACTTTAATTACAGAGATCTAATATATAATTGCATCGTTACTTTCATGTGTATGATGAGCCTAGGAAGGATTTTCTTTCTGGGTAAATACCTATTGCTAGTGAGTTTGTGTCTTATGAAAGTAGATTTTTCACAACTACCTTACAACTGAAATATTGTTAAGCCATTGTCTAAATATAGTGGTGACATTAAAACCCACAGCAAGCAATTTCTTCCTTTTTTGTATTTAAGCTGAGTTTTAAAAATGGAGCTGTAAATGCTGAACAATGAACATGAACACTTGTGTGGTATCTATATGGAGGCAGAGGAAACTGGAATGATGAGGGGAACCATGGCTGCAGGGCTGGTAATGAAACTGCTATTGAAGAACAGGTCACAGTCCAGAGTTTTCCTCCCAGCTTGCCATGCAGCCCTTACCTTAAGGATATTAAGGAAATCTGAGTCCAGACTGCCAGACCATTACTCCCACCAGTTAAAATGCACAGAATCACATTAATCAATGATTCTGATCTAAACTGTTGTGTGAATATAAGCCAAACACGAAGTTCAGTGCTGCTCGTATCCAGGTGCTGGTTCAGACATACCTGGAGTTCCAGATCTAACCCTTATCATCAGATTTATCTGACATTCGAGTAAACCTTTTAAGTCAGCATGGAGTGCTCAAAATGAGGACAAGGTCTGGGAAATGTTTCTGTGAATATGCATTTACTTTCATATTTGTAACTAGGTGAAAGGCTCAGGAATCTAACCATGCTTCCCCTTCATGCTTGGTGCTCTTTGAAGATGTTTAGATAGAATAATGTTGAGAGCTGCCAGTATATTAGAGGCCAGTAAAACAGAATCTACCCCGCTGTTTTGCACACAGGGGATATAGCACCAAACATGTGATAGGGGAAACCTATTGCAACAGCAGCTAGTCTAGAGTCGGCTTCTTTCTGTATCTGTGCAGCACTTGGCGGGTGGGAGCAAAATTCTGCCCTAAGTCCACCAGCAGCGGGGCCCTGCTTTCTCGATGTGAACAAGACTACCAGGCAAAGCACTGAGTTAGGGTGCCTTTAGTGAATAATTTCTTTTTGTTCAAGCAAACACTGGAAAAGTGAAGTTCCCTGCCTGTGATCTTGAGTTTCTCCTGCTACTGGGAAAGTTTGTGATCTATTGGCATTGTGTTACACGAACCCACTGGAATGTAGTCAGGAAGCAGAAGGAATTCCATGGGTCCTTGTCTGCAGCAAGGGCTTTAAGCTATCCTGGAGTCACTTGAAGCGCTGTCTTTTTCCTCTTCATGTTCCTTTTTTTTTTTCTCTTTTTAACCATGAACCAGCCTGTTGAACACACACACACAAAAATGTTAACTGAAATTTCAGTGTGATACCCTTTAGAAGTTTGATGGCAAAAAAGCAAAACTGAGATGTGACGCCCCTTGCTGTACATGTGCATGCAATACCTTGCACACGGTCATGCTACCGCAGGGTAGCTAGCAATGTGGCTATAGCAGCTATTTGCTCCCATTCCTAATGATTTGATATTCCAGGATCAAGGCACCAGTTTCACTTTATGCAACTTCATGCAGCCCATGGGGTTGAGGGGGTAAAACAATCAAAACAGAGATTTTTCTGGGTATATGGGTTGGATGTGACCCTGTGACATTTTGTTGTAGAGCAGGCTACTTTAATGAGTGCATGAGCCAGTGTTCATCTTAAATCAAATCTTATTCCCTTGTGTATCCCTGCTGCCTCTCCAAGGCTGCAAATCTGTTTCAAAGGTTGTTAGTTTAGAAACACTTTAGGGGGTACATCCCTGTACTAAACCTGTAACTGCCTGCATTATTTTGGTGGCAATAGACAAAGAGAGAAAAGCTCTCTGATATTTTTTTCCTTTATGTGCTGCATTGCAAGTATTTTTCCATCCAATTAATCGCACTAGGTTTCTAATTGAAGTGGTGGTTTGCATAAATATTAATCAGTCACTAAGAAACACAAAGGGTCAGGGGCACACCAAATGAAGGAGTGTATGTGGTACGTACTCTGATGAATCTTTGCTGAGCTCTCATATTGCAGAAGATGTTCATATTGTTTTTCCCTGGTATGTTTTTGTTGAGTTTTATTGGTCATAGCAATATAGGTAAATAAATTATGTAAACATGTTACTTGTTCTAATTCTCCCTTAATGCCATTTCAGTGGGAAGTAAGTGGCTAAATATATTCTATATTCACAGTCCGTCTCTGTCTTAATGAATGGAAAATATTTCTTCACTCTCCATAGTGTAATAAGTTGTGAGGATAAATAAATTAAAGTCTTGGAGGCCTTTATATGAATAGGGGCCATATAACTTCCTACAGAAAATTGCAAAGCAATGTTCTTGGTACTCACCTTGGCTCTGTAACTCATTTGCTGCTGGCACATTTTCCAACACCAAACTGTGACAGTTTTGGATGTTTTGCTTTACAGGATTGTTTTGATGTCAATGTTCATGGGCTTGATCTGACCACTTGATTTGACTCCTTTAACTTTGGTAATTCAGTTCTTAAAAAACTTAGGAAAATTAAGGAACTAGTTAGGAAGGTGAACTGGAAAGGAAGGAAAGATATCAGCCAGGTTAAGGCTTCTTTCTTTCTTATCAGAATTTAATTATGGAAAAATGTTTTCCTGCACAGGACTGGCAATGCTCTGGAATTGCATCTTGTCTTCAGTTCTCCCCCTGCTATACCCAGGCATCCAGGTTGCAACCAGAAACAAGCCGGGTAGTTTGATCAGTAAATGTAGTTAGAGCTGCATAATAACTGTTTGGGTTCTGCAGGGCTTGAGACAATTGAGTATGCAAAGCAAACCTCAGCAGAATGAAGGTATCTGGAAGTTCAGATTGTTTCACCATAAAACTAGAAAATCCTCCATCTTCCTGAAAGCTACAGAAAAAATTAGCCTTTTTTAAAAAAAAACATTCACATTTTCATACTTTATTCTGCTCTTGGTACTAGACTGGAATTAGCTTTTCTTGATGACACTTTTCTGTATATTAGCGGGATGGCAGAATGTGACCATGACAAGCAAGATGCAGTTTTACCAGACAGAGGAAGGGACAGAGTTAGTTGCTGTAAACCCAGTGAAGCTGGCTTTTCTGTCAATACTTTTCAATGAAGTTGGACAAGGTGGAGAAATGTGGCAAAATATCAAAGCTTAACTGTTAATACTTAAATGTTAAATATCACTTTTCCATCCATCCTTGTACTCCAATACTGCAGAAAGTAAATTCCCATTGATAGATCCAAGACACAGCCTGGTGCTATATTCATTAGGCTTTCCTGTTGCCATTATTAAGCTTGGTAAAGTTGAAGACACTGTTAAAATGAACTTGCCAGAGGAAAATGGTTCCCATGCATCCATTTTTGCAACTTACCCTGTGGTGACATCAGACAGCCCCACCGGCATCCAGGGAGCACAGATACAATTGGAAAGAGGATGGGGAAAGAGGATTCAATTTTTCTTTGCTGAAATGTAAGAAGTTCTGGGGAAACATAGACAGTTCAGAGATATTTGCCTTCCTTCAGGCACGCCATCAGCCATTGTATAAGCTTCAAAACAAAACTCACCAAAATGACAGCACTTTGCTGCTGCAGTGTGGAATTGGGCTGTTCCTGGGGGAGTATTTTTTAACATCCTTGCAATGCAAAGCTAGAGAGAAGCCTCAAACTGTTGTGTGGTGACAGCCATTCCAAATCTTCAAACATGGGAACTCTCTGTGTTGTCTGTCACCATGCAATATTCCCCTTTCAGGATATTAAAATGGAAATTGTATAACAGCCAAAGAAATAAAGCCATGATATGATGGAGCTTGTCAGCTACTAATCTGATATCTGCACACATACATGTTCTGTGTCTCCTTGTATTAAATCATTCCATGCAAGTATTTAGCTATTAAATAAAACAGTGTATGACCATGATCAGTAGAGCATTATCAGTTTTCCCTGCCTCCTTTGTCACAGCTTCAAGGTATGATCATGACACTTCAGAGAGTAGAATTGGGTAATCTCCTGAGTAATTTTGGTTTGAGGTTCTGTGTTAAACTCTACTACACATGGTACCAGGCATATTGAGTTAAACTCAGGTCAGAGCTGTCAGTGAGGATTTTATGAGCGGTTCTTACTCTAACAAAAAGACAGTCCCTGTGGATGTACTTAGGAAAGTTTACAAACTTGCTTCTATTTGCTTAATAAGGTCAGAGTAGAAAGCTAAGCTCCAAAGGAAGCCGTGGTTCTTACGGTTAGGAACAATCAAAACAATAACAACAACAACAACAAAAGTGCACAGTGCCAGGGTGGGGCAGGTGGGCCAGGGAGGTGCAGGTTGACATTC
Source organism: Dromas ardeola (assembly GCA_013398915.1). Classification (NCBI taxonomy): domain Eukaryota; kingdom Metazoa; phylum Chordata; class Aves; order Charadriiformes; family Dromadidae; genus Dromas; species Dromas ardeola. The sequence continues at coordinate 183,160 of VYZM01005584.1, forward strand.
CTAGTGGGAGATGTCTTGAAAATCCTTTTCCTGTGCCACAAAACCCTGTGAAGTTTTGAAAAGCCTTGCTATTTTGTCTTCACGGAAACATCTTGCGAGAGAAGGAACTACAAAAGCTTGGTCATTAGGTCACTCTTTAGGAGACAGAAGATGCAAGTCTTTTAATCCCTGAAGACCAAATTTGAACCTGGGTCTACGCTACCTGGCATGTACCTCTTTCACATGCCTAGGGAAGAATACAGCTCATGAAAACATTTTACAGCTTTGACAAATGTTCACTTACAGATGAAATGTATTTTTTGCCAAAAAAAAATCATAAGCCGTTTTTTCCCTTGGCTCTGCCAGTTCCTTTATTTTTCTCTGCTTTCATCTCCAAACCTCCTACCCTTTTTCTGTCTTGTCTATTTTGATTCAGTCCATGCCCTGAATGACTTCTGTCTTGCTGTGTGCTTGTACAGTGTCTATCACAATGGGTTTCAATCTGTTAGCACCTACAGGCATTAACATAATGCAGGTAATAAGGTCTAAATTTAACTTGCTCACAACTACTTTTACCCACTCTAATATGCATCATGCTCTTCAACTGACAGACTTGAATCGCATATAATAGCTGCCTGGCTACAGTACAGAGACGAAGAAGCTGATAGAAAGTATTTACCTCAATAAAAAGAATATTTTTCCCTTCCAAAACCCTCAGCTTCGTTTTTTCCCATTGCTTTCAGAAGCTTCATGTCAAGATAGATTTTCCTCCCACTGTGATGCCATTAAATCTCATGGCTGGCATAAAATATGCTTTATGAGTTATTAAAGAATGGTACAGTAGCTGAATTGGGCAATCATTAAATAAATATTACTAAATAGTTTATAAAGAGAAAATGTAAGTGCTTTCCATTTTTACTTATTCGCCCTAGGAAGGATGATTTTATAGTTTTTCTTCCTTTATCTATTTTTATGATCTGGAATGAACTCTACAAACTTCATGGCTCATCCAAACACCTATATGATGTGTAATAGATGAAGACCCTTTGAGCAAGAAATAACTAACCAGCATGTTCCTAAATTTCTGTGTTTCGTTTCATGAGTCTCCCAAACTAAAAACTCCGGAAAATTGAGTTCAGGTCCTTTGGTCTATAATTCTTCGCTTTTACAAGTCTTAATCATAGAGGTTACCAGTAATAATCAAATTATGTATGGGAAATTGGAAAGAAGTAATTAAATTCAAAAGGTACAAAAAGATTGAATCATAGGGAACAATTTTCAAGGGTTCATTTGGATACCATACACTGACTTTTGTTCTTGGCAAAAATTTGTCCTCCTGCTTAGCTTAACATTCATTCTGCAGTGACCTCCAAGGAGGTCCTTCCATGAACAAGAGCATAAATTGAGGAAGGACACTGGTGCCAAAATTCCAGAAAGTTTGTACTTTAACTTAAGCTTCAGCCGGCTAAAAATAGTCTAAGCACACCACCCAGCTTTCTTCAAGAGCCAACAGCAGGTTTCTAAAACACAGAGATAATTAATATTTTGGAATTACCTTCCCCTCTCTCTTGACTATGGAGATGCCTTATATTGGTTTAAACTGGATCCCAACCCGAACAACCAGCTCAGGAGGAACTTCGGCCACTTTTCCAGAGAAATCTACACTGGACAGTTCTGCTTTACAGTTGCTTATACTGTGTGGGACTGTACTGAAAAGGAGCGATGCTTACTTCAGTATCCCTTCTCCTGAGCACAGTTTACACTTTCTAATTTGCAGTTACCTGTTCTGTGTAGCGCAAGTCTCACGTTGCTTGGGGATAATGTGTTGCAGTTTAGAAGCTGCCTGCTGCACTGGATTGAGACCAAAAGAACTTCTTTCAGTCATGTTGTATCTTCTCAAAGATTAAGGCAAAGCAAAAGAACATGTACAGCCAGTTTGGTTTCAAGCTGTTGGGAGTATCTGAGCGATGACAAGCACTGAACTAAGCATTTATTCAGCAATGTGGGTACAGCTGTGTACTGATGAAGGAAGAACAAATTCACATCAAAATGAAATTCTCAGATCAGGCAGCCAGTTTCTGTGTGTAGCAACATCATTTTGTCTGTCACAATTGGATTGATCTACTGCTGCTGACATCTGAAACCATCGGTACTCTCAGCAAAATCCACAGATCAATGTCACACAGACTGGTAACACCCATTATGCCATTTTAGTGTTTCCCAGGTAGAGATCACAGCTGCTTTCTCAGTACCAGGGCATTAAAGATCTAAATATTACTATAGTTACTCAAAGATGTGCAGGAAGCTGGGCCTTATTGTGATTTCTCCATGTTGTGATTTC
>VYZM01005585.1:0-22241 GCA_013398915.1 Dromas ardeola
GGAAGTGGTCTTTGAATACCAATACGCCCTTATTGGTACGCCCTTAAAGAACAAACAAAACTTATGTTACAGAAATTTGGAGCAGTGACGTGAGTATAAGGAGAGTCCAACCGCCCCCACCAACCAGACAATCAACCCAAATCCCTGAATGTTATATAAAAATGAGCTTTTGCTCCCAAGTTTTGAGCAAGGGGGTTGCTGCCTACTCAATGCAGTGTGGTACCATTGACTGAATTAGCTCTGGTTGGAAGACCTTAACAAAGACTGATTTATTATATTGAGAAGCAACCTGCATTGCAGTCATACCCGTCACCTTCAATCACGTATCTACAAGTGATTAGGAAGAACTGAATGGACTATTAACAATATGGGAGCAGCCTGTAGCTCTACCACAAAAGGATAGAATGGGAAACAGCAGGGAAGCTGATGAATACTGTGGATTTCAGGATGAATTACAAGATACTTGGTGGAGTGTTATTTCCTACAGCCAAAACTCAGGCTGAAACAAAATCTTCATTTAGGTTACAACTCAGAACTTATGTGTTTGCAGCTAACACTGTAACTACCAACTGGGTCAGCGAGACAAACACAAGGAGGTTGGCATTGTTTTTTTCAGCAGCAAATTTGGGAACCTGCTCTCTTCACACATCATTTGTGTGGATAGTGTTTATTTTTTTGTTTATGGCATAGTAAAATGAATTTCTGAGCTAAGTTAATACAAAGTGCTCAGAATATCCCTTTGTATAGTATGAATATGTTGAGCAAAAATTAATCAGACTGTATGAGAATCAAGGGAGCCTGTCAAGGAAAGAAAGAGTAAATAGGCTGGACAAAGTTAAGTCTGCATTTGCAAAGATCTTCCATTGCAGATACAGCTCAAAGAGAGTGAGTTGGAGCCTGGAAGGGACAGATGCGCAGAGTCAATGGAAATTCATTGAGAATTAATGGAAAAATCCCATTGCTTTTTTTTTTTCTTTCTCCTTCTCGGTCATTAAGAATTGCCCTGGAGCCACCAGCCATTTGGAGGTAGGGAGGGAATATAAGGCCAATGTGGGTGAAGTCAAGTAGTTGTGAAAAGATGGCAACAAAATCAAGGGGGTCATGGAAAGCTTTGCATGCATGTATGAGGAGAGAAAGACATATCCCATACCTCACTCAAGAGGAGACGTAATTCTGTTTGCTCTTATGCTGACCCAAGAGAAATCCTTGTCTGAATGATACAAATATCTGTCCTGCTCTGTTTATAGTACTATGAGTTAAAATAGCTGGGACAGGAGGGGGTCATGTAAGGAAAGCGATTTGCTTATGAAAATGTTTTTTTCCTGTTTGTGTATAATTTGTTTACACGCCCACACACTCACATGTGCATAGCCACATCTCACAGACAAGTTTTTTTCCTAAAGAGGCTCAGTAGAGCAACCACTCATAATACTTTCGTACAGCTTTGCTTACTAGCAGTCTTCGGAACAAAGAGCCCGGTTCAAAGTCCATTGGAGCCTGTGGAAAGATGCCCATTGACTTCACTGAGATTTGGATCAGGTCCCAAGCCTTTCCCTATTTAGAGGTTGGAAAATAGGCTGCAATTTCTCAGCTGTATATGCTGGGCTAACTGGGCCTGAAACTAAGTGCACAGGAAAGCCCCACATACCCAAGGCTGTACCTTGCAAATGAGTTTTTTGTTTCTGTCTGCTCATGGATCATCGAGTTCTTCAAAGCCAGTCAAACAAATAATGCTTCTAGTCATTGGATTTTCTGTCCTTACAAGGTTTGGCAGCTCTCAGAGATGTTATCTGCAAGATGTAACCGTCCCTGTGGTTATGCCGAAAGATACAAATTTGGTCTTCAACAGTGAAAAGTAGTCTCTTTTTTAAATTGGAGGAAGAAATACATTTTGAAGAAAACTTTTTCAAATGCTCATCTGCAAAAGAGATATTCTTCAATCCCCCAACACGCTTGAATAAAAAGAAGCGTCTGTGGTTTCATCTTGTCATTAGCACCTAAATTTCTTCCTAAAGTACAGTTTTATCAAAGCAGTTTTGCAAATGGCCAGTGGAAGCTTTTGCATGATGAAGGATGTATTGACCATGCTGTTTCTGATGCCCTTCTTGAGAATTAACTACCTACCTTCATACCTTCTTTTTTCCAGGCTTAATTTCATTTCTTACTGTAATAATAATCTAGCGCACTAGACTTTTGTTTTATTTTTAATTGAGACATTAAAATTACTAGTTCAAGCTTAGAATAGGCATGAATAAGAATAATGAACTAGATCCTGTCATTCATCTATGAAGAGATCTGCACTATTTTGAAGCTTTTTAGCATCAGCCAGAGTTTTTTCATCAATTTCAATGTGAATTTCAGTGACCTCAGGCTCAGGAGAAGGGCTGGTGGGGGACAAAGGTAGCTTTAAGCTGGATGTCAGCGCTCTGTTACTTCTGCACCAGAGGAATCCATTCCAAGTCTATTGTTTTCTGCAGTGACACATTACTAAAGTGACATAATTATGTGGGTGGCATGAGATTTATGATATCCTTAATTATTCATTTATTTAAATGTTTGTGGGTTGCTCTTAATGTGACAGATGTACATACTTGTCAAGGCAGCAGCTGAACTGTCTGCTTTTTAAATAAGGTTATTTACTTTTGGAAAAAAACCCAGATGTAGATAGTAATCTATTTTTTTTTCAGTTTAAATTTCATTCAGACTCATAAGAGAGTTTGTTTAATTTTCTTATCTTCATTATATTTTGATGACAACTTAATTATTTTAGAAAAATTAATGGTTCCTCCACTTCCCTGTGTTAAAGACAAGAAGAGTATTATGCACTAATTATAAGGAGTGAACTACAACTGACGTCAACAGAATTTGTGTGACTGCACATATTATAAATGAAATCAGAGTATTATACAACAGCTGGAAGACAGTCTAAGAAATAACTTTTTGAATGCCATGTGAAGGAACATGCTGACTAACACATTCATTTAATTCAAGAATCTCCAGACGAATAGTGTTCTTGTCAACTGACTTTTGCGCAGCCTGGAAAATGTAAATGAACTGATTTCCATGCTCGTTCTGTCCAAATGTAGTGATTCATATTTAAATATATCAGTTGTATTCCAATTAGAAATTAGTGTAAGCTGCATTGAGGCCTGACATTAGCAGAGTCTGAAGAGCTCAGGATAGTAGTCACACCTATAGTCACCATGGGTGTACAACTAGCGAAGGGCTGGGAAGGAAACTCATCACCAACTCCAGAGTTTTGAAAAACAGGTGAAGTCTGACATCCTCCTACTTGTTGTGCACAAGAGCTCATTTTAATAATTTGTGATCAAAAAAAGAACACCCTCGCTTTTGATCGTCAGCTGCATTTATCCCACTCCTTTCTGAGTGTCATGGATATTCTTTTTTTGCGACACTATGTGAACAGGGCCCGGTTGTGCGTTAGGGGAGTTCCTGCTGACAGGAGTGGCAGGCTCAGAAGCAATCTGTGGCACAGAAGACCATGGATTAAACAGTGGAGACTCATTTCTAGGTTAAGGAATTACTTAAAGGGGGCAGGAGCGAAACAAAATTTCTCCATTCATATATCTGGTCTCATAATCCCATAATTCACAAACCAGTAGTGTTCATTGCAGACTCCAATGCTTGTACACAAATTAATTTGTGCAGACCTTTGAGAGAAGACCTCTCCAAAGCCCCGGTCTGTAAGCTAAGACAAAGATCACCAATAACATCTGTTCAAAGCGTAGACAGTAACTATCTAGAAATATAATTAGTCTTCTTTACTGTAAAGTCTTTATAGTTATTAGCATACTGATATTAATGATTTTGTGGGATAATACATTGGTAAAAGAACCAAGTGAGGGTCGAGGATGAGCTCCTGCTGGACTCACTCAAGAAAATGGAGCATAAATTGTCCATTAATCAAACCCATTTTCCATTTGCACAAATCGTTGGTGTGATGAAGAAGATGACTTGGCATAAGGACTTCTAAGTCACACTGGACAAAGTTAGGACAGTGATAGCAATATCAACAGGTAATTGTTGAGGAAATTCCTTGACATCTGACGATATTTTCTCATCCTTCTACTAACAAAGTATTTATTAAAGATTGGTTTAATGGGATCCAAAGTTCACCGGGCTCCAGAAGAGTAACATATAAGTTTAGGTGTTGAGATAAATATCTTTTACCTATACCTTTTGATGTAAAATATATTATCTACCTATATCTTATCAGCCTGTATCTTTTAATGCCTACACACACCTGGCAAGCAGGGCCAGACCACACACACTACCCCTGTGGTTACGGAGCTACTTCTGTGCAATTCGTAGCTCAAATAGGTTTGCCTTCCCTTTTCCCTAAGTGTATTGAAGATATCAAAGACAAGATTTGGAAGTAGAAGTAGGTGTCTTCCATGAGACAAGTTGAAAAGTGGAAAACCAGACAAGTTTGGGAAAAAAAGTTTCTTGTTACCAAAAAAGGCAAGATGTTCCAAGATGATTAAACTGTGTCAAAACAAGTGAAACCTAAGTGTACTTAATTTAATCTTACTGCAATTATCCTTTTTTTTTTTTTCCGCCTTTGTAGCCTTGATGAAGCCATCTTGAGCCCCAAAGTCTGTCATTTTTTCCAGGTATATAATTCGAGCAAATAAAAATATATAAGATTTCCTAATAACCTGCTTTGTGCACATTGGAACAGATTCAGCTGGAGCAGTTTGTGGCAACTCCTGCTGTCCCGAGCAGCTCGTAGCTTTGTGTGGAGGGCATTTTCCTAAAAGATGGGTGCTGTTGTGATGTGAATGTGAAGAACTGTTCAGTTGAATCACAGAATCACAGAATGGTAGGGGTTGGAAGGGACCTCTGGAGATCATCTAGTCCAACCCCCCTGCCAGAGCAGGGTCACCTTAGAGTAGGTTGCACAGGACCGTGTCCCGGCGGGTTTTGAATGTCTCCAGAGATGGAAACTCCACCACCTCTCTGGGCAGCCTGTTCCAGTGCTCTGCCACCCTCAAAGTAAAGAAGTTCCTCCTCATGTTGAGATGGAACTTCCTGTATTCAAGTTTGTACCCGTTACCTCTTGTCCTGTCACTGGGCGCTACTGAAAAGAGCCTGGCCCCATCCTCCTGACACCCACCCTTTAAGTATTTATAAGCATTGATAAGATCCTCCCTCATACTTGAATTTCTTTCTGTCACTTAGGGCTGTGTGCTCTATAGTACAAAGGTGTAAAAGCAGGGAAAGTGCCTGTGTTTTGGGAGGAAAAAAGTTTTACTCAGGCAAAAAAAAGGAAGAGAGAACTATACATATCTCTTCGAAGAATGGTTACAGATTGTAGAACCTGAGTATATATCAGTGCCTTCATACAGCCCTGTGAAAAGCATTGCAAGGTGGGCTGTGTTTCACCTGTAACCTCAGAGCTTACTCTTGGTTTGCTCGAAGGGTCTGTATGGTGAGCGTGGCAAGAGCTGGGTATCCATCCTCAGGGGCACTATGAGGATGAGCACAGTGGTCTCTGTCCAGGGAACCAGGCTTTAGCAGTTCAACATTAAAGCATCTGACTATAAGGTTCCTGAATCTGCAGATATATCCCAAAAGCTTCAGTTTCTTAACATTTACTTATCCCAAAAGGTTTGAAAAAATAAGGCTAGCCAGCAGGCTGGCTGGGGGAAAAGGGTCATTTGAGACTGAGGTAAAAATTAAATTGCCTTTTAAGGTTGTAATAATTTGCTGTGTGGTGAAAATGAGCTTTATTACAGAACATTCAGGAATTCCCAGGGTCTGGTGGGCTCTATTTTTTGTTCACTACTGAAATCTACCCAGTGTGTTAAGTGTATCACTTCAATTCCATTTCTATTATATTTGATTCTTAAATGTTGTCCTCTACAATGTTTCATGTGTGAATAGCAACTTAGAAGCTTTTTGTTGAGAGAAAGATTACCATCCTGCTAGCACTGGCAGCCAGTCTCTATTTATCCTTCCAGCAACATACAATCTTTAAAAATTCCCATAGCTACCTGATATTTATAGGAACATTTATTATCCAAAGCATAATTTTACTTGTGGGAAGGCACACAAATGCCCTACATTGCAGAACGTCTGGTTTGGGTTTATTTCCCCTCCAATATTTATATGAATTTATTAATCTTCAGTGGGATTGACTTCATCTAAGAGCAGAGTATTTGAGTGAAACTACCAGTCACCTTCTACCGGCAATTTATAGAAACAGGCACTTGGGAAGAAGCGATTCATCCCAACTGCCTGGGATGTCTGTTTCCCTTCAAGAGATGCCTTTGTCCCATCACGGAGGTGGAGGCTGCGTAGATATCATGCCTGCCTTTTAAATGGTTATAACTAAGTGAGATGAATTCTAGACTGTTTATTTTTGAAAATGCCTCACACATTCTAGGTAGTATTCCGACCGATATCAAAATCACGTGTAACTTCTGATTACAAAGATTTAACCTACTTTTTCTGAAAAACAGAAAATGATTTAGAAAATCTTGGATCTGATAACTCAGTTTTTGTCGCAAAAATATATCAATATAAGGAAAAAAAACCCAGTCACTTCCAGAGCTAATGAAAATAATGGGTTCATGCAGTGACTTTAATTTAGTTGCACAAGCATATAATAAGAATACCAGGAGTCTATGCAGTTGTTATCTAGGTTTTGGTTCTGGTATTAATTGTGCTCAATTCCCATTCACAGTGCTGGCGGAGTAGTGTGCTCTATTCCTCTATTTGTAAACGTGAAAGTGCCTGTGCAGAAATCTTGGTATTTTGGATAACAACAGATTTTTTTCTGTATAGGGAGAGTATTAGCACAAATGTTGGACACAGCAAGAAGGAGCAGACAAGTAAATGAAGTAGAATTACATTCAAGGCAATGGAAAATGAAAATTATGCCCTCTATTTGACCAATGCTGGTTAAAAAAAAAAAGTCAGAGATTTTCTAACCACCCCAAAATCTTCTCCAGTAAGAATGCTAATATAAATCTGAGCAGTTCTGCAATGGCAGGAGAGCTGGACTCTACATCTACACCAAGATCTCAGCACTGACATTCTGGGACCTCACTCTCTGTTGCATGACAGAGGATGTTTTCATTTTCTCATTGTGTTGCATTTAGGGGAGCAGACTTCCCATCTGCAAAAGACAGGGAAGCAAAGGGATTCCAGTCGCAATTTACAACGATGGCAGTAATACAAATTACTCTCTTGCCCATGCACCAATCCACAGCTATATTTCTACTTGTGCCCTTTTTAAGGAAGGAAGAAGCAGCCTGGATACTCCTGGGAGGAGTTTCTGGACATTCTGATTACATGGGAAATTCAGTGACTGAGGCAAACTCATGAACACTTCTTTTTTTTCTTTTTTTTTTTTTTTTAATTTGAATATTTACCTCTATTTTTTGAGCACAAAGACTATGGACATCTTGCGCTGCTACATTCCCCTTGGGCTACATTTTCCTATATATGGGGCTGTGTGCCCTGAGACTCACAAAATCTCTGACCAGGCAAGCAATGATGTAACTCAGGTCTTTGCTATTGGGGAAGGATCACTACAGTGGATTTTCCTTACTTTTCTCTCTACTGGAGAAGCAGGGTAGCCAGTTCTTATTTTGCTGTTTTACAAATTTGTTAAGGCCTCATAGTAAATCCAGTAAAGTACAAATCCCTGAACACCACCAACCTTAAACAGCAAATGGATGAAGCAAGATCTTCTGTTACCAGGACTTAACTAAACAGACTATGATGTACCTTGCCAAAAAGCAAGAAAAATAAGCGAAATAAGTACCCAGAACACTGGCTGAGTTTTGCTCTGAATTACCCTGATGTAAATTGAAGAGAACACATACAGATTTTTCTTGCACTTACCAGTGGGTAAACATTTGGGTGCTATGTTTTGAGATGCGTAGCCAAAATTTTCTTTGAAGAAGGATTAATAAGAAGGTTTAATTGTCACTTTAATGCAAATGCAGAAAGTCAGAGTCCTGGGACACATCAGAGACAGAAAAAAACTACTCAAGCTCTTGATTTCTGCCAACTGTCCAGACTGTCAACAGAACTGTGAACAATATAAGATGTATGACTGTATTTCTTCCTCTTAACACTCTTCATAACCCTCTTTGAGGGAAACACAGAAACACAGAACATGAATAAAGTTTCTACTATCTTTCATCTTTCCACTTTTCAGAAACTGGGCAAGCTTTCTGCCTGCAGCTGCCTATTACTAACTTTAGCTTGTTTAGTTGCTTTTTTGTGCCCATTTAACTAATTCATCACAACAAATGCTCCATGACTGGCACATCTGAAAATATTTACTTCCCCATTTCTTTTGTTATTGTTTAGTCTCATCTGTTATTGTAAAAATCATATTACACAGGAGATGGGCCAGTCTCCCCACCAAAGTATAGGATTGCTATGAGAATATGCTTAAAGTGTATCTAGTCAGCCATTTAGGAAGCAGATGTTTGTAATATTGATTTTTTTGGTCCTGCATGTTTCTTATTTGCTTGGATGTGAGAACTACCCTGAACTTCATCATATACTTATTATGGTCAAGTTCCTTCAGAGAGATGCACAAGGAGATCCAATACCGTGAGATCTCCCCAGCATGGTTTGCTTTGTTGACTGGGACCTCACAGATTTCCCCAGCTAAGTAGTTCAGAATGTCTTCAAGATTCCTTTATCCTATGCACTAAAGTCTATACATAAAAATATTTTTAAAACAATCCATTACATCCACATACTTTCTTTTGTTTGGATTTGATTTAGATACTTTTTTGGGTTTTTTTGTTTGTTTGTTTGTTTGATTGTTTGTTTTGTTTTGTTTTGTTTTACGAAAAAAGGTTTTTGCTTTCAGAGAGCCTAGAATGTTAATTTGTGTGACAAAATCCTTTTGCAGATTTTTTTGATAAAAAGGAAACTCCACATGATGTACATTAGAAATGGCCCAAAGCTACATGACTTGATATTGCAAAGCAACACAAACATAAATTTATTTCTCATCTTCCGTGAGCCTTCAGTTTTGGAGCATGTGACAAAGTTTTGGCTGAGATATTCTAGTATTGGTTAATCTCATTTTAAAAAATAAGAAATTCTTATTATTCTTGTTTTAATTCCCTCGTACAGATCTAGAATTCCTGCTTTAAAGTAAAAATCCCAAACAAACAAACAAAAAAAAGGAGTGTTTTTTTCCCGGAATTATAACTTAGATTTGCCCTTAAAAGTAATTTATCTGAAGCAAGCTATCTCCTTTCTCCTTTTTCTAATCTATAATATCTGAATTAATACATGAACAAACAGAATGAACAGGTTGCCGCTGAGGGAAAAAGTTTGACTTGTTTATCTCTAAGGACCATACCTAAGCCAGGTCATACCCATTAAAGCCACAATCTTCATAGAACCACACGGGCTGATCAGGAATTTATAAACAGATTACAATAGAAATATGGTGGATACAGTCATGGCAGCTCAACAGTGCTGCTGAAAATTCTCTTGCTGGCTGAACTGCCAGTTCTTCTTTCCAATTCCTTCTCCCTCACTTCACTTTAAAGAAGCCTAATGGAAAAGACAGTAGAAATGACAGAATTCACTCAACTAAAAAGCAATATTTTCACAAGGAAAAAGAAAATATCAAAAAGCTATCAGGAAGAAAGAAAAATACTTCAAAGATGCCCTTTCTGATGACCTCAATCATAAAATAAACACAGTAACATCAAGAATGGGAAAATGAATTTTCACTCACTCAAATACATAAATAAATACATATAATGTTTTTCCAGATTGGAAAAAGAATGAAAAAATAATCCTTTCATATTCAAGCCACATAGCACAAAGTGAAAAAAAGGATGCATCCTGAAAGTTTTATGGTCTAAAAACACTGGGAATTTACATGTTTTTCAAGGATAATCACATTCAGAAGGGACTTAGCCCTAGAGCAAGGTATATGTATTTATTGATATTCCATAGGCTCATCCAGTACTAAGTGAAACACTAGACTGCCTGCTTTATTAGCGAAGCAAGAACTGATGCAGTTAGGGCTGGCAGCAGTACTATAGAGACAGAAAGCCCCAAAAGAAAGTGGTTACAAGCTCTCTAGCTTTCTAGTCACCATGCTCAAGTGATTCAGTCCCAGCTCTAGGCACAGGTTTTCTACAGGCATAACGCTTGAGTGGCTTCAGAAGAGGCTGTGGTACCACCTTGGACTTACTCCAACATAATTAGAAGCAGGCCTTGTGCTCATCTACATTGCTCTGTGAGAAATGCAGTGCAGTTATTTCATCATATAGCAGTGTGCTGTATAGATGAATTGGACTTTCTGAAGCTCCTCTATTGCTGCTCTGACCTGGCTGGGCGTAAACTTCCTCCAGGTTGGAAATCATTTTAGGGAGGTATATTCCAGCAGATCTTTAATGTGGCTGGCCCATACTGACCAAAGCCAGGTCTGGGATCCTCTGCATTGTATGTGCAGACATACTTTCAGTCCACAGTGCCAGCTCAGGGCCTCTCGGCACTGTAGACACCATTTCATTTTCATTTTCCTGCTCCAAGACTGAGGAACCAGGACTCAGACCTGTCCATTCCTGCTGAAAAAAAGAAAAGGGAAGGAACCATGGTAAAATCCAAGCCAGAGATCAGGGTGGAGCTAAAGAACAGCCACAAAGAGTTGCCTGCCGGCAAGAGAAGGTAGAAGCATTGGGCCCTGCTTCTGGTGGAAGCAGAGGGCTTACGAGCACTCCCTCCTCCTGCTGTGACCCAAAGGTGTCCTGTCAATGCAGCAATGACTGTAGCTTTTCAGGGCTTAAAGGCAGAAGAAATAAGCCGTGGGCCCACACGGGCTTTAGAGAACAGTTTGCTTCACCTGCGCCTAGGAATTACCCTGCCTGGTGGGTTACCTGCAAGGCCAATTCTGCAGTGAACTGATCTGCATTGCGTTCCACCAGCGGAGCGTCACTGTGGGGCTCGGACGCTCACGTGCGCAGCATCTATCACTTCACCAGCGAAAACAACTCTTCTGGGCTGCACGCAGGGAGAGGGGAAGGAGGATGAGTTCTTCATTTCCCAAAATAGTTCTTCAGAAGGATAATCTAACCCTAATGACTTTCAAAAATTAGTACTGCATATGGCAAATAGAAAAAACTAAGAACTTTCAATAGGCATTCCAAAGTGCCACTTAGCCCTATAATTCAACTAGCAATTCAATTTTCCAAGGTCTAAATTCAGGATATGATGTTTAAAAAGACCCAATTCAAAAGATATATGAATGAAATGGAAATGCAAGCGTGCGTGATTCATTCTGTCAGCATCATCAGCTTTATAAATGTAGGTTCAAAATACCCAAGGTCAATATTTCTCAGTTATAAAAGTGAAAGGAAACTGCATTCATGAAAATCAGCAATAACTTTGGAGCTATAATGAGGGATCTTGCAAGAGGTAACAGCTTCTTTCAAAAATTAGTTTTCCCCAAGGCATGAAAGGTAACAATAACAGCACAGAAATATGAGTGTCAAAATAATCAGTGGTTTGGGTTTTGTCTGAATTTGGTCGCTCGAATACAGTCAAACAAGAGCTAGAGGGGAAAAAAAAAACCTTCTCTATTCCCATTTCTTCACCCATTTACGTTATCTAAGTTTCCCTGAACCTCGCTGCACTGCAAGTTACTTTCATTGGCCCTTTTCCACGTTTTCCTGTCAGGCAGTGATACACCCCATAGCTTCATTTTTAGTACATACTGGAATTATTGAATTTTAGGATAAGCCTATGAATTTGTGACAAATTAATCTCTGCTCAATATTTACTATTTTCACAAAGCACTTGCTTTTAAAATTATGGAGACATCCAGATATAAATTTGTAAATGATGTTTGAAACAAAGGTTAGTTTGGTCTTGAGTTCCTAAATTTTCGATGACTAAATTTCATTTGATTTAACAAATTATACAACTGACTTCCCAATTCAAAATAGAGTTTCCATCTGATTATTTCTCAGATCTACATGAAAGCAAATTGTCTTAATACTCATTGCCCTCTAATACAATGCCAAAATTAGAAAATATTTGGTGCTCCGTGGTGGTTTTATGACTGTTTATTAACCCATCTGTTTTTACGGTGCTCTATGTTGTTAGCTGGTTGTCTTATGTACGAGCTGTATCTTTAGCAAAACACAAGTAATGTTCTTCTGTCAGATCGCTCTGTTCTCACTTTATCTGTTCAACTCCATCTTAAAACCTTATAAATTCCGTGCCAAACAGCATGTTGAGAGAACCTCTCTGACATCAGTGCTAAAGTTGTCTGTCATTGTCTGTGTCTCCTTCATCAGTGCAAGCCATACCCTGATATAAAACCATCTTTTATTTCTTTTCTTTTTGCTTATATAGTATTCCAAGAAAGAGCCTATCAAATAGTTTCTTAAAAGCATATTTTAAGTGCATATTTTAAGTATTTGTTGTTGTTTGATACGTCTTCTATATACTCTTCTATGGCTGAGAGTATGGTTGAAGACCGGTTAAGATCTACCCTGCTTCTGCTAAGTTTTGTCTTTATTCTCTTCAAGATATTTTTGTAGCATATTTGGCTTATTAATTCCTTTGCTGAACTTTTCTCAGGTTGAGTTTCATAAATCATTTAGACCTTATAACTTAAGAATATTATATATGAATTTAATAGTTCTTGTGATTTACTACCACCTCTTTCAACATTTGTATCAATTTCCTTACTATTCATGTAAATCCTCTTGGGTAGGCTTGTTGGAGTTTTTGAAAACGTTTTTTGAAAAAGTTTATTTTCACTGATTTCCTTTTGTTGATAGAGCTCTGTGTTTTCTCATTTACCCATGCTGAAGGATTGCTGCTCTGGAAACTGTATTTTTTCCAGAATTTATGATACTGTCAAACAGAAAGGGCTTCAAGATGTCAGTGTTGATGTCCTGCGATGAGCCAAGCCTTGCTGCATATGAAATCTTTACTTCAGTTTGAAAATGCTGCAGTAAATAGCACTACTCTTAGTCCGTTGTGGTCAACTTTCTCTCTTCTTTTTCAGAGGTTTGTTTTCTTATGTTTCATCTGCTTTCTTATCACATATAGTTTGTTATCTTTGGTTCTGAGGATTAGAATCGTGGCACATCCAGATATTCATGTAAGCTTTTTCCAATACATATAAGGTACCTGATAGCTCTGTTGGGGGAATTCCAAATTACTTCATGGGTTCCTTCATGATGAAATATAATTCATGAGCTCCCATGCCAGAAACAATTCAGACATCTATGCATCATTCCAGTTTGGAAACTCATGCTATATTTGTACGTTTATTCTGAGTTGTTTTCCCAGACTCTGGTTCTGAAGTTCCTCATTAACCTACTTGCTGTAGGCTTATCTAAATAAGGTGGGGTTGAAGTTTATGTGAAAACAGGAAAAGTTCTTGTCTAGATTTTTTCTTTAGTTCAAATTTGTTTTTTCGTTCTTTTTATTTGTTTGTTAATTTTTTTTCTAACCTAAAAAAAGTTCCCCACAGTTAGATTTAGATACTGTTACAGGAACGGAATGAGAGACAGTCAGTCGGTAAATATTTCTTTAAATTAATTATTCTCTCACAATGTTCTTTGACGGTAGATGTTTATTTATCTATAGCATTTTTTTAATATAACTGAAAAGAAATATAATTTTTGTAATCAGGAGGTCCTTATGTCAGCATACTATGTGCTAGTAAGAGGTGGCGTGCCTAGTTAGATGTACCAGCTCTCTGGAGTTTGTTTCCAACAGAGTTTCAGTGCACATTCTCACTCTGTTGAGTTGTGCTTAAGTCTGCAAGATAAACTTTAATCTCTACTTGTTAGGAATAACCAATGCTGCCAATTCTTTAACTAAAATGTAAAATTTGATTTGAATTTAGAGGTAGGTCTTACTTTCCTTCTAGCTAGTGACCACTTAGGGACCTAGCTAGCTGTTATAAACAGAGGTAGACAGCAGAGGTGCCCTTACCATAACCATGTTAATTTCAAATATAACTTTTTTTTTAGTACTGTACTGTTGATATGAACTAGGGGTTAGTAGCACATGTTTTTGCTTCTCTTATCTCTAGTGACCAATCTGTATTTCATTTACTGCTGTACATGACAAGAATCTACTGCTATGTATTGAATAGAGAGTTAAACCAGAGCAAGTGAAATTGGAATGAGGCCTTTGGAGTTCAGTTACGTTCAGCATATGGTAAGAGTTATTGCTATGCAATTTATAAAGGTATTGTTTAAGTTCAAACATTTAGAAAGGCCTTCTAGATCCTTTTAAACAATTCATCCAGATTCCTAATCCCTGAAAGGCCTTTTGGACCATTAATCATGCCATGCTGGCTTTTGCCCTTCACATTTTTCTTCAGACTAATCCACAGAAACAAGCAAATAAATTACACATTAAAATTTATGAGTACAAATTTTTCCTTCCCTCTAACTAATGTGTGTGATTTTCCCTGGAGAAATTCCCTCCTGCATAAGAAATTAAAGCTTTTAAGCAAAGAATAGTTCCACTGTCAGGAAGAAAAACAAAACCGTTGCCATAACCATGTTATTTTCAAATATTTTATAATTTTGAATACTATATTGTTCATATGAATGAGGGCTTAGTAGCATATATAACCATAGTTAGCGCCCGAATGTCACAGCACTATAATACAATATGAAAAAAAAATTCATAGGTTAAATATTATTTTTCTGCTAGCAAGGAGAGTTTGTAACAGTTTATTGTTTAAAGAAGCCTCAAAAGGAATAAAACTCTCAAAGCAGCAAACTTCTCAGTTCTTTTGATATCCTGGCAGCTGAAAGAAACAGCTGCAGACCCCATGGACATTTTAGTTTCCAGTCTAGAGGATGAACTGCATTTGGAGGAGATTATCTGTTTATAGAGAATGGACAGACAAACCAGTTGCATGATTTGAGAAGGCTGTCTCAGTTCAGATGAAAATTTTCATCAGTTTCTGAAGACTCAGCAAAACTCGAGGATAAGTTGTTATTTTAGTCAAGAGTAACACTTTGAGGTCAAAATGGACCTTTTGAAAATCACAAAAATGAAGATGTAGGCATTTTAAACTCCTACTTGGTAAATTTCAATGCTATTGCTGCTGGAGGTTACTGCAGCATACTTATTAACATCATTTTTACATTGGAATGCATTTCAAAACCAGATTATTTGTGTAGAAAAGTAAGGGCTTTATCTTGGCTTCCAAGAATATATCCAGTGCAGTTATCTGCTACACTATAAATACACATTTTTGCAAGAGAGAAAGCATAATTGTCTACTGCCAGTAGAGCTGATTGTTAGAAGATAGTTATTTTCTTGGGTCACGTCAAGAGAGAGCATTGATTAGTTCTATATTAAGCCAAATTACTTTATTGCATCAAACATTTGAGCCAAGCAGGCCTTAGTTTTAGCATAATGGATGTAAGAATGTTGTCTATATATTGCTAATGTGACTTTTTCAGTTGTAGAGTGAAGGACCTGCAAAGGAAGAACCAGCTCATGACTGCTGAAATTTCATCTGGTACTTACCCAACATTTTAAACATGTAAATTTGGTTATAGGCTCCCAGCAGTAAAGGGCCTCACAAAACAGAGAGCAGTGAACCGACAGTCTCTTTGCAATCAACCTATTCAATGTAATTATACCTTACTGTTGCTCAGATAGGTTCGTTCTTCTAAAAGGCAGAACAAGGGGGACCACATTTTGTTTGAATTACCTGGAAAACAGCTTTATTGAGATCAGCTGGGTATTATGCATATCAGAAATAAAATAATTTTAAAATTGTAATTACAGAATAGGTTAGAGACAGACCTGCAATAAAATGGCAAGTGGCTTTTATTATATACAGCACAAAAGCAGAAAAGTTCACTTTTTCTGAGTTATAAAAAAACAGCATAAAAATACAATATTAGAAATTATTAGAAAGCTTGTACTTTCTCATTTTTTCTTCAAGACAGTTAACCTGGGGGACTTGACTTATTCAAACCAGGGGGGATTTTAACACTGGATTATCAGACAAATCACATAGATGTTTACTTTGTAGCCAGACACCAAAGTAGAATTTAGAAAGGAAATGCAATCCATTTGTAGTATACCACTCCAGTAAGTCTTAAAACTGCAGAATTCAGCATGCAACTCCCTCTTTTGTCCTGGCTGCTCAGCCCCAACATTTCAATGTCAAAATAAATTTAATTTTTCAGTGCAAAGTGGCCGTTTCCCGTGTTCCACAATGTTCAGCAGAGAGCTTGCTGTGCTCCAGAAATGAGTGCTGCCACTTTCATTGGGACCATCAAGCTGTACTCGATCTCTGGACATCTTGAAAAAATATGGAGGATACAAAAGTCTATCTTGACTTAGTTCTTGAGCCTTCATCCAGAAAGAGAGTTAATGGACCCAAGAGACAGCACAGCTTCATACTTTTTGGGAAAAAGTAGTTTTCAGGAAAAAAGAGAGTTTGTTTTTGACAGCAGCACTTTGGAGCAGGTTGAGAATAAGAAGGTCTTTCACATCAAAACGAAAATGAAAAAAGTATGGATAGCCAAACAGTTAGATAAATCTACTTGACATAGCCACATTCTCAGTTTAACTAGAAAGAGACAGAATTGCAGGTTTGAAAAAAAGAAAAACGTGCATACCTTCATATTCTTTCAGTCTTTCCAGATCTGCTTTAAAGATTGAAGAAGTTCAGTAAAGCCACCAAGATTTTGGATGCTTAATCTAAGCCAAAATTAACAGCCAAAATTTTGATACCTAACTCACTGCAAGTATTGGAAACAAATATTATCTTTGACCTAAACTGGTACTACTTGTTCTCATAAATTAGGGGAGGAATTGTGGGGGCTGCTATTTGGTTTTGTTTGTTTGTTTGAAAACTTAACTATGAAAATTGCCAATGACTGTGGGAATGGATACTCATAATAGCAGCTTTTCGTGTTCCTCTTGATAAGCTTAATCAAAGTATCTGATTATAACCCTTCCCTTAGCACTTCATGTATTGTCTCCTTGGGAGCACAATAGATGTAATTTCACTCTTTCAGACTAAATGATTTTCATGGTAATTTCATTGCCATTATCTATCCCACATGTGGTGGTTTTGTATACCAATGTGTCTGACCCATGGCTTCTAACTAGTAGTCTGAAAAAAAGTAGCTTTCAAACATAATAAAAAGGCAGAAGTCATAGCAGAGCTAATAGCAGCAAGTACAGATAAAAAGACACAACTTGGACACGGCAAATTTGTTAAATAGAAGCTGAGTTAGAGGAGGATTATGAGAGCATACCTGATTACTCTTCAGTGGAAATAATTCTTGTAAATATATCATATGAGTTAACTCTTGCTACATTATGCTGCACATCAAAAATTTCATTTACATAAAAGTCTGATGTATCTCAGGTGTCTCTGCGGAAGAGAAGAAGTGTAACGTGATTCACCTTTGCCTCTACTATTCAAGTATCGCAGCTTTGGAACAAAGTAATGAGATAGATGAAATGTCAAGAGAGAAGACCCTCCCATTGACTGGAGGCCAGCAGAAACAAGTAGTCCAGCCGAAGAAACCTACTGGTAGTCATATAAGAGTGCTCAGTGTTACTGCTCGGACACATCCAAGATAATACCTCTTCTAGTACAAACATTGCCTTCTTCTAAAACATAAAAATGATGAAGTAGATTTGTATAAACAGCAGTATGGAAGTGTATGATGAGATAATACATGGAGGTAACAAAACTGATTTTACTTGTTTATCTATTCAGCTATGGCAAAGGACAGAGAATTAATCTTGCAAGAACCCTGATTACAGGGGAATTCAAAATTCAGGATCCCCTATACAATGCACAGACAAAGCTCCCCTGTGGAGCCGTTGGCCTGTGCTGTTCCCCAACAGTGTGAAGCATCACAGCTACTTTGGGGTTCACAGCCAGCACCTGTCTCCTGCAGTAAACCGTCTGTACCTGTTCAGTCCTTTCTTTCTCTTAAGACAGAAACTCACCTGATGATGAGGCCAGCACAGGCGGATGGGTACTCTGTGAACTGCAGACCTGTTAGTTAGCTGTCTCCCTTCACTTGGTTGGAATAGAAACTTGAACCAACCTCTCCAAACTTGCAGGTGTGTACCATAAACACTGATATATTTGGTTCTGTCCCACTGAAACTGTTCTTATGCAAAACACCTAAATGACTGCCTGTCAGAGAGGACTTGAGAAAGTACTGGTCAGAGAGCACTTGAAAACCACGGAGGGTGAAGACACATATGTGGGCCAGAATACACAGGACTTAGTTTCTGCTTCACTGAGGGTTAAAAAACAGTGACCTCACTACTTTTACCCTCCTGGGACCTTTTCCTCCTCCACTTTACAATGCTGTTGCTACCAAATGTTTAAGAGACTGTACTGGGCCCAAACTTTTCATTCCTCTCATACTTTGTCTTTTCACTGAAGAAGTAAGCTACCTTGTCTACTACACTGTTAGAGTTGGCCTTATTGCATACCAGGTGGAATATAACTATGAAATAGTCAAATTAAGTCAACGTTGCATCTAAAATTCCTTCAAGGCCTCAACAACTTGAAAAAAAACCCTCTGAAATGCAATGGTCTGTGCTCATATGGCTAGAGTTGGGCATTAAGGGTCTGTGAGAAAAGCTATTACTCTAATCTGTGGTCAGAAATCTCCTTTCATTCTTCCTTGGGTGATATAGCAGGAGCTCTTCAAGCTGTGTTAAAAACATCTTATATTTTATTTATTTATTGTTGTTATCCTTATTTTAAATTTCACTTCAGTATGTATGTTTGACACTTTTAAAATTATGTTGATGGGGCAGGTAAAGGGAAAATTTGAAGTTGTTTCAATGAAGAAAACAAGCAATTGTTACAGAACAGGTAGTTCATTATATGTAATCAGTTAACACAGAAAGTTTTATCATGCTTCAAGACACTTAACACATTCTTTGAATGTCATTCGTGCAATGTTTGGTTCCTTTTGAAAAGACTGTCAGAAAGACTGAGTCAGATTTGAAACTCAGAAAATATACTAGAATACAATTTTAAATTACTTTGTACTGATCTGGTAAACAAATCCTCCCTTACTATAGAGTGACAACTTATTGCATTCTAGCAATCATGATAGGAAATGTACCACAAATGTATTCATTATTTTTACCAACTGCATAACATCTCATAAAGGAATCTTTGCTTTACCTCAAGCCAAACCTGAATTCCTTGAAAGACCAAGTTAAAATCATCCAACCTCATCATGCATCCTAGGTTTCAGGTAACGTTTTAGATCATCTTGAAGCAAACATCACCTTGGACTGCGGTAGAACTAACACCACCTGCCTTGCTATGGGTTGTGTCCCATCCCCAAGGGATCCCTGAGATCCTGACAGCAGCAACATGCCATGTGGGAACATTGTGCCTTTGATATTCCCAATCCTAATTCTCCAACTGCTTTCCCCATGTTTGGTGAGAATGTCTTTTTGTGCCTGTTTCGGTGGAACCATTTACTGTCCGTTTAGGGTTGATAGCTGGAGCGTGGGCCATGGCCAATGCTGCGTTTTGTTGATTCTTGGCCCTTCTCTTTCGGAGGGCTTTGGGGAGAGAAGCCCTTGTGCCCACTCACATGGCCTGGGTGAACATCTAGGTGAGGCTCAGAAATGTCGTGAGGTGTCCCGGAGCCCTTGTAGTCCCTGTGTGACAGATGATGGGCTGTCACTACCTAGTCCATAGACGGGACTGTTGTCATGGAAACACAACTACATGAAAATACTAAAAATAAAGCTGCCCAGACAAGCTTGATAGTTTTTAGGCAGGAAACCAAAGGGAGAGTGAGCCACGGATATACTTGGATTTTAGACAGGCATTTGATAAGGAGGAATATGATAGTCTAGGGAGAAAATTAAATCAATTTGGCTTAGACAACAATACAATTAGTCCAATCAAAATCTGGCTTGTGAGCTACTGACAATGGAAAATTATAAATACTTCATTAAGGAGAGAGAAATTGACTGGTGATGTCCCACAAGAATCAGTATTGGGCTACCTGTTTAAAGTTTGGATAAATATATCTACAAAATTCTATCAAGACTAATGAGTTATTCAAGATACGCTTAGAAGAGAGAACAATTTGGACTGCTTCACTTAAGTACAAAATAACTAATATGTATCACCATACTAATTGCTGGAGGGGCGGGGTGTTGGGGCTGTGGAGGTGCGTATGAAAATACATGACCAAATTTTCCAGCCTTCACAACCCAAGCACTTTGGGCTTTTACCTGTTAGTGGAAGCTTTTTGCAAATAAACCTGATTTTACATGTCTCCTTCCAGCAGAATTAGGTTAACAGCTCTAAGAACTGGACTTAGTTTTATTGGATGGGTAATCCAAAAACCTTTCACTCCCAATTTTCTCATGTTCAGACGTATGTTTCCCATTATTTCCTTTAATATCAGCCACACTAAGTAGCAGCATAACGGACAGCCCAGCGCTGTAGGTCCCTGGGCTGGTATCCAGCCACGCATTGAAGAATACACCAAATCCTTCTCTATTACCAGGTTATAACTTGATATATAGTGGCAACTTTATTCAGCTGTGTTAACGTGCATAATTAAATTGGACGCCTGCTAGTAATGTCTATGATAGAAAAAGGTAATTATTTTCTTTCACCTTCTTTATAGCAAGAATAATTTTACTATCTAGTCTCCCATGCTGACACCTCAACTGTGGAAAGCACGGTGCTAATCAGGTACAGGGGCTACACAGAAACATTTTGGATGGCTGTAGTTACCAAACTCTGACTCTACTATTAATCATTTAAGTCATCCAACTTTTGCAAACATCAACTTAAAATAAACACCAGTAGCTAAATTCATAAATACATCAGCAGTTAAGACTTGTTTACATTTGAAAATGTGGTGAAATAGCTAGAATAACTGTTTCATTGTAAATCCTCAAATGGCCACTATTTTCTGAGACAGCTTTTTCTCTAAATGTCTGAAGGCAGACAACCTCTGAGTCATCAAAACTATTTCCCCTGTCACTGAACAGGGTTTTTCAGATAACTAGTTTTATTTTAGTTCTCTTCCTCACAGTCTGCTGATTTATCTATTATTCAAGTAACTACATTTTCCTCTGTCCTTGAATTATTTAAACTGTTGCGCATTCAGACAAACACAGCTCTCCAGTAAGATTCTATTATAGGCAGATATTTGTGTCTAATCACATGCATTAGTGAACGTAAAGAATTAATATATACCCCCATGGCAGGGGGTTTGGAACAAGATGATCTTTAAGGTCCCTTCCAACCCAAACCATTCTATGATTCTATGATTATGATCTTTCTTGGATGCAAAACCCCATCAATACTATTTATAAAATACTTAGCGCTTTCACTCTACATTTTATATGCTAATAACATTTTTTGTTTAGGAGCCAATCTGGCTGTGCTAAGTACATATTCTCCAAAAATATTAGCCTATGGAACCTCAGGCTGAAGACAAAATTTATATTCGAGATTTAAAACTACCACCTTAATCAGAGTATTATTGTGCTATTATCCTAATACTCAATAATGCATTTCTTGTAGATAATTTAAATGTGATAATGAATGCCCAAGAATAACTGATTCTCCTGAGATCAAATAAATTAAGGAACTGAGAGATATAAATAAAATCTATTTCTTTCAAATTAAAGCAGCAGCACCAAGTTTAAAGACAGTTCGATCAGAGACTCTTATGCAATTGTAATGTAGGGAAAATTAGCTTAGAAAAACTCATAGAATCATGGAATCATAGAATTGTCAGGGTTGGAAGGGACCTTAAAGATCATCTACTTCCAACCCCCCTGCCATGGGCAGGGACACCTCCCACTAGATCAGGTTGCTCAGAGCCCCATCCAGCCTGGCCTTAAAAACTTCCAGAGATGGGGCATCCACCACCGCTCTGGGCAACCTGTTCCAGAGTCTCACCATCCTCACCACCCAGTGAGAACTTCTTCCTAACATCCATTCTGAAACGACCCATCTCTAGTTTTAATCCATTCCCCCTAGTCCTACCATTACCTGACATCCTAAAAAGTCCCTCCCCAGCTTTCTTGCAGGCCCCCCTAAGATACTGGTAGGCCACAATAAGGTCTCCTTGGAGCCTTCTTTTCTCCAGACTGAACAACCCCAACTCTCTCGGTCTGTCTTCATAGGAGAGGTGATCCAGCCCTCTGATCATCCTCGTGGCCCTCCTCTGGACACGTTC